>JAGVSQ010007588.1:0-15183 GCA_022683975.1 Rhyacophila evoluta
AATATTAGGAAAGCAGGGGGTCTATACAAAACAGAAAAAATCGGCAAGTGGTCTATGGGACAAAAAGTTTGGGAACCTCTGATCTACACGGTGTGAAGTTGTTCACCCCAGAAATGGAGTATATGTATCTCCGCCATATAAAGCCATATTCAATAGGTTTCTGGAACGAGAATTGTTTGTAAAGCAATTTTTCAAACTAATAGGTATCCTGTTTTGCATTTTTAGTTTCTTTTAAATCCGATATATGTGGGAATCGAGCCCACAACATCTGGGTGAAAAACTGAAACGCTAACCTTTTGGCGACTGGAGATACAAAAATATAGCACACGATAAGTAATAGTACATGGTTTATATAAATAAATGTACACTTTAAAAATTCCAAAGGCAAAAGGCACACACAAATGATCATCCATAACAAACTCTTGTACGTATTTTGTATTTATAAATATTTATTTTTTTAACGTTTAAGCTCAGTGTTTAATATTTAAAGATGAATAAGTAGATAACATCCCAAAATAATATTTAAATATATTTTCATCTATTGGCTGTGAAAATAAATTAATTTAGACAGGTTTTAATGTCTAATATTTTAAGCAATATGAAATGTTTCACGGTCAATAACTCTCAAGTGTTCTGATCTTTAATTGGTTCGTGCTCTGCATATTATAAGGTATATTTAACTTATTTAATAACAATGCAAATGCAGTGAAGATATATACTATAATACACTTAATAAAGTTTATTCAAGTAGGCCAAATGTTCCATGATGAAATTTCAACTGAAGCGAGAAGAGATTAGCCGTTTTAAACAAACAAAGATTTGGCCTATTTCAAAGCGAAGCAAATAGTATTTCTCGTATTAATTCCTCAGTAAACTGATTTCTCTGTGTTTGAATCCATTTTGTAATGAGAAAATCTGCAATACACAGATGAATGATTTAGTGATTCGAGAATTTAATGCAACTGGATAATTAACCGATTATCAAGTAGAATATTTTCGTAGAACTTTTCTTTGCAAGTCAATATTGAATAATCTATGACGGAGCTAGACTGAAGTTTATTAGCCGCAGAAACTCGAAATGTGAGATCATAAATACTAATTGAAGTGTTTTTGTAACTGTGAAAATTTGTCTGGGGAATCGAAAAAAAAACTTACACCTTGTGTTGCTGTAAATTAAAGAACAACCTGTGAAAACAATTTCCAAGGCAAACTTACATTGGTGAGTGATGTTAGCTCGAAAAAATAATTGAGGTTATGTCAGACAATTTAAATGAAAAAATATGCCGTAACTCATAAAATATTCATTTGTAAATAAAACATGTTGGCGTTAAGCTTATTACGTATGGGTTATTTTTAATTTAAAAAGTAAAATATCACTTGAAAACCGAAATAAAAAGTATGTTGCGTGTAGTTTTTGTGGTGTAATATTATTACGCAAACCTCAAATAAGTTGTGTAATGTAACATATTTAAAAAATTATGTATGTAATTTATGTGTAAACATTTTCGTCGCCATTGAAAACAAAATGCTTAAACGTAAATAAAGCTTTCGTAATCCAGAGCTTACTTTTCCGATCGATAAGACATCGAGAGTAATGTTCTACCGCAAGGGTGATTTAGAGAGGCATTCATTTGACATCATTTTGCAGTGAAGGAAAGAAACAGCGTATAAGAACAAAGCACTAATGAGTCTCGGCGGATACTCGCTGACCGCTGAAGCCTTCAATAGGAAGTTTACAAATTTTCACGAAAAAATCCGGGACACAAAAAATAAAACATACTTTAAATTTCTAGTAGTATCAAAATATTTAAACGGTCTCGAATGTTTGAGTAATTATGGAATACTTGTATGTTTATTTTATACGGGGTACAAATTTTTTTAGCCAGAGGTTTGCCTGGATGTAGCGCAATAACTAATGTTTAGAAAAAATATTGCAAATAATACTCAATTCCAAGCAAAAATAAAATGCTACACCTTACAGAAATTTTTTGGTTTCCAGGGGACCGTCAGTGCGTGTATATTGATCAATATATTGATCAGAAGCAAATGATCTGTTTTTTAATAAAGTCAATATATAAAAAAAATATAAATTATAAATAAATAATAACAATAAATAATAACGATAAATTTATAACAATATATAAATTTGCACCTTGTGTAATAAATATCATTAATGTGTGTTTCAAAAAATGGACTGTTTATTTAACTGTCGGATGAATTAATTGATATAGTAGTTATGGTATCAATAAAAATTTCTAGAAAATATATTAATAATTCAAAAGTTGATAACTTGTTTTCCATACAATTTTGTTCAGATACGAAGGAACTTATTTCATATTTTCTTCATTTGCAGCAAGTTAAGCAAAATTTATTTTTCCCCCTAACAATATTTGGTTACCCTTCACAAGACAACCTTTCCAATAATAATCGACACGTTTGAACATTGATCACTCAGCAGACGAGCGAAGCCCAGCACGAAGCATCGTGTTTTACAAGAGATCCTTTGTTATTCACTTTTGAGTACATAGTGTTGTTATAAATAGCGCTAAAACACCATTCATGTTATCTTTAGAATAAGAATAAAAAAATAATTAAATATATTGGAAGGAAAATAATATTATACGCAAAACTTCCATTAGCATAAGGTAAAGCTCACCTTTTTTTAAAGTTGATTTCCATCAACCGTCAATACTCAATATAAATTATAATATTTAACTTTATTAAGCAATTAATATTTTTGACTGATGGTGCTTGATGGAAATTGATTTTAAATTTTAAATTATTTAAAACTGGTAAACACATATGGAAGTTTAGAAGAATTTTATTAAGCACGTTAAAAGCTCATTTATGTTTAATATAAATCATTTTTTGACATAAGAGAACACATCATTAAAATACATATTCCAAGCGTCTTTATTCGAAATGCAGAGCATGTAGATTTTTACAAGGCATTGACTATAATTTAACCTGCTTTTTTTAGTTACGTATTTTTTAAATATCTTGTTGTCAAAAGACATTCATTTAATTCACACAGCCATCAAGGCGGCAAGCAATATTATAAATCATTATCTAACCTTACAAAATAATTGTCCGTATTTTAAGGATAAATCTCATTCTGCTTATTGCAATAAGGGATTTATTTTTAAATATATACGTTTAACTCCGTTACAGTGACAAAAATATCCTTCAAAACTTGTGGTAAAAAATAATCTCTGAGGCTTCAATATCCCTGATTAAATTAAATGTCTTCGATTATGATTGATAATAAAAAATATGTAAACAACCCATAATGATAATAATTTATATGGAGTTGTGAAAGAAAATTCATTTCGAAATTAATTATACTTATAAGCCATGCAGTGGAAAAATAGTTTAGTAATTTTAAGGTTATATTATAGAGTAATAAATAACGCAGCTTGTTCAAATATTCTATGTTTATATCTCTAATAAAGTTTATTTTCCGGGCCGAAAATGTGTGGGAAAAAGCGAATGGAATCACTTTTATATTGCATTTTTTTTATATTTGCCTGTTTGTTTTATTCTGAATGCATTATATTATAAAATGCCAATTAACACAGTTGTTCAAAAATTTATACATATAGTGAACAGCAACATATTTTATTTAAAATTGTACAATATATTTGATGTACATACATAATAAATAATGGTTTGCCGTAAGATTTCATTAACGGTTTCCACACGCAGTTCCCCATTCTCCTTTCTTAAATGCAAAACAGCCTAAGATAGGCGTATGCAGATAATGTATGATATTGATTTTCCACAAAAGTACAAAGTCGAAAACATAATGATATATTACATTACAATGTCAATTATATCCAAACAAAATTGTAATATCAGTTAATTTATTTTACTTTGATCATAGCGTCAACGTTATATTATATACGTATATGAATGTAATTTAAGAATCCAGAATCTAATTTAACTGAATGTATTTACATAATTTGAAGTATGTATATATTTGGTATATATTTAGGTTTTGTCGGGATTTCGAAGATCACAGCGTGTTAAAAAATTAGTGTCGATTGAAATTAATATATTATAAGAGCCTATTAACATATATTGTAAACATTCGATAACGCACTATAAAATATTATTAAACATATGATCAAAAGTAAAAGTTAGCAGATTTAAGTATATACATAAAAAATGAGTGAAATCATAGCATATAAAATTTATTAAAATTTTTCTAGACATTTTGTCTTTTATGAAAAATTATTGAAGGTTTACATTTATTTGAATATGTCAAAAATTTCAGCAGTAAAAATAATGTGAGAATCAATAATATACTATGTATCAATAACTTATGAAGACTACACGATGGTATGCTAATAAAATTTTTGTATCGAAAAAATTCTCATAAAAATATGGAAAAACCCTGTGACTAAATGAATAAATAAACAATTCGTTACTGATATGATAATTTCGTGCAAAAGTTTGTCTATAAAGTTTTGATGGAAAGTCTTTTACAAAATAATCTTCTTTTAAAGTCCGACCTTTACTATCATAATTTATTGTATCATAGATACTGAATAAAATATTATAAAACAAATATTATGGATGCGTAACAAAATAAAAAGTATTTTAGTTTTTAAATTTACACTTATTGAAAGCATTACATAATTTAATTATATTTTAATCGTGTCACGTTCTCAACAGCATGGAGATGATCACTCTAGAAATATAATATATAATAATATGGATCTTCAGATTTAAAAGATATATTTTGACAGTTTTTTATATGACAACTGGTTTTTAGCAAATTTCTATATCTTTGGATTTAAAAAAAATATGCAACTATAGGATTCAAACCTATGCTTATAATCACGCTTATAATTTTTCATTCACTGATAGTACAACAATAATTCAGTCACTCAATAAAATGATAATGAAAGTTTTATTATTTGATGTTTAATAAAGCTAATCACATGTATGGTGTATTATATATCGTGGCTTCGAATGCGCAGGTGTCTGATGGACATTTCGCCAACTTTTCTCTTTCTCCGTCTTCCCGCGACGCGCCAGATTCAAGCGACGGTATATATTGTAAACATAAAAGTTGCCTTAAGAATATAAAAAATAGAGTGGTAATCATATTAAATTCACGAGGCTGAGATGAAATAAATTGAAATGGCCATAAAATTTAATAGCCGATTCTGCACGTATTTTATTAACACTTTTTATTGCGCGAAAATGATCATATAACGATTATTCAGTAAGTGAATAAACGGTATGGTATTTTTACCTAAAATAAAATTATTACTTTATTTACATAGAGTATGATGACATCAATTACTATATAGAGTTCTTGAAACAACTCAATTGCAATATGCATGCTTAAAATTATAAAAGTCTACTCACATATTTAATAATATAATCTAATTAATTAAATGGTGGCTGTAAATTATAACTGCAAAACGTTTTTCGATAATGTCATACTAAAATAGAGTTGGTTTGAAATAAGTTAACAGTAGGGCAAAAAAGCGTCCCCAAACGCTTAAATACGCAGAATGTGTTTAAACCAAGACAAGAATGAAGGTAGGTATACAAAACAAATATTAAATAATTATTATGAAAAAAAAATTGATAACAAACAAACTATAATATATTGATTTGAAAATTAAAGTATTAAGAATTCGTTAATAAAAAAAATCAAATAACTCAAACTTTTTGTCGAAGCTATCATAAATATAATGGTGATTTAGTTCAAGCTAAATCTACTACTACTATGGCTTGGAAATGGTTTGTGTGTGATTTATGAACCGCATGGATGTTGACTGAATAAATATTAACATTACATATATCTCCTCTATCATTCAATACGTCTCCATAACCAGTAAACCAAGACGTTGCGAAAGTGAGATATGCTAGAAGTGTCCTAGGAATAACTTCCTAAAATCTTGGTTGGCGTGGACAAGAGAACGCATTATTAGCAATGTACATAATACTCGTTAGATACCTCATTTTAAATCATGAATGTTGTGTAAGATCGAAGAATATTAGAGAGGCCGACGAGTCTGACAAATAGTTCGTTAACACAATTCGATTGTTAAAAGTGACGACCAACGACTGATGATAATATTATAACAAAAAAATGTTTACGATTTTATTTGACTGATGATGCTATGTTAATAATATGTAGATCCATTCTTTCGGCGGATGAATGTAATTTCCCACGCGTGACAGGCCCCTCCGCGTGACAAATACACGCCTCAATTTAATTTTCAATAATAATTATTATTGTTGAAGCCTCTTAAATGCCATATGGCTGCCGCATAGCGCCACGTTATCGTGCCCGGGAAATTGAATTCCTGTTTTTGAATTTGGAATTTACATGAATGGGGAGTTTTGATCCCAAATCACGAATTTGGCGGATACGAATCTAGTCGTGCGTTTATTTGTAAATTAACCCCCAGCTCATTTCAGTGACTATAAATCTTTTTTTGGTCAATTGTAGTTCAAAGATTAAATAGTACAGTATTATCAAGATTAAACAGTACAGATTTTTTCAATGCTATTTATAATTTAGCATTATTTGTAAAGAAATTTTAAAAAAATGAACACCATTTCAATTATGTATTGCAAATTTATCTACAAATAAATAAACAAAAAATACCTTTCATGCATTTGCGTAACTATAACTTATACCCTGCTTGCATATTTATAAAAATTAAGCCAGGATAGTAATTTAAGATTGAAATTAATTTATATGGTTACATATTATTCACCAAGTGACATTAGGTAATAGACAAACTTTTTTTTAAGATCAAAAATGTTTTAAAAATATGTTAAATTGAATATATACAGATTTTAAACAGAAAAACTAGAAAAAAATTCGAAAAGAAATATGAGATATTAGAAGACTCGCGATCTTAAGTGAATTGGTTCAAAATATAATGAAAGAATGATTAAACAATAAATAATCTAGATTAACTTAATAATAATACTCGCAATAGAAGAAGATACTAAAATCATAGTATCTGCAAGGAAGGCAGTTCTCTTGAGATTTAGTACCGAGAAGAGAATTATATTTTTACGCTATAAAGGATATTTTTGTTTTATTAATTTACCATCGAGAAGCTAGATATTATTTCTTGAATTGTTTTATTCCAAAAAATCTTACCCCAAATATTATCTTGTAAGATAAGATAACCACTTACTATTTAATAAATATTAACTTTACTATTTATGAAACATCTAGATCGAGTAGGAAATACAAGAAATGATACTTTCAATAAAATAATAATGAGTCTATATCAGCATCATAATAAAAGAAATTTTAGTTTAGGTTCTCGTATATATTAATATAAATATATTTTGTTTTTCATATATATATATATATTGTGAGACTTTAGCTAAAATACGTGACACCCTTAGTTATATATGACTTGCTTATTTTGTATGCACGCCTCAATACGCAGATAAACTTACGGCTGGTACAAGTGGAAAGATAATATGTACCATATTTCTGATAATCCTCTCGGTTATATTTGAAATATGCCTACATATTATTTTCCTAGTTACATATGTAATATGAAGAAGTATTATATTTTACTCGTATATTCGAAACATGCTTTTATTTTACAATATAATACGCGTTATGATATAAAGATATTTTTATTTAAAGAATGTTTAATATATAAACTAAAATCATATATATTTTTTACAGAAGTGGGCGGTAAAAACTAGGGCTGAGAAAATTGCTTAGATTTGGAGTTTAATATACTGAATAACTTTTATATTTATTTAAAATTAAATATTATACTATATTAAATAACTAAGAATTATATCCAAAATCATCCATGCTTAGTCGTTCCTCGAGACTTATTCAAAGCATATGGTGAATAGTGGTTGATCCAATTCTTCTACAGCTTAGTAATTAATAAAAAAAATATTTTATGGAAGTTGAACGATATAGCATTAACTGACTATGGTTTATTTCTGATATTTGTTTCTTTTGTCTAGTCTAGTAAAACCTATTTCTCATAAAGCAATTATAATATGGGTAAAGCAGTTGTCTGTCAAACAATAATCATGAAGACAAATAATAAAGAGATATCTTCAGACTTTGTAGATCTATGAATTCCAGTTTTGGATGCGGCCATAGTAATAAATAAATAAATGATGATTATGAATACTAATATGTTTTATACAAATTGTTATTTAAAAAAACAATAATTGTATTTTATCAACTTAAAGCTTCCTTCTTTTCGTCGATTTGGAAGATTTTACTATAAATAATCATATTAAAAACAAAATTAACTTATCCACAGTGCGTGTATGTAATATACTTTGTCCAGTCATAAGAAGTATTATAATTCACAGTATTAACCACGTATACATGTACAAATACTCGAAACAAGTGAAATAAACAAACACAAATATGATTAATAAATAGATATATTTCACTTCTTGGCTTAAAAAATACAAATTATTATTATATATCTTCAACGCGTTATGATCCTTAATATATATTATATATATACATTATTATGGAGTGATGTAAACATAAACTTTTGGCGTAAATCTATATTGCCTTACTTAATGTAGGCATTTAAATATTTACTGTAAATTTCACTTCATTTTCCAACAGCCATTTGAAGTTAACATTTAAATAAAATACATCTAAGTCCTTAAGATTGAGCGATTAAAAAGAAGATAAGGACACAAAAGTTTTTGAAGAAACGTATTTTGAATTATCTTCGCAGTCTGCTCATAAAGTTTGTCCGTTGTGATAAATAGTGAAAACAAACAATTTATCTCTAGCCATTTGAAACGAAATTCGTATTCAGCGGGAAAAGACAATTAGAGTCAGCTGGTCCATAAAATCAGATCAAAAGTTTCCGTTTTCTATTACGCGGATAACATAAATAAGAGACGTACAAAATTAGACAAATTAAAACCCTACTCTCATATATAGGCGTGAGAAAAATATTAACGTCGAGGCTTACTGCGAAACAGGTACGGAGTTATCAAAAAAATGTATATTTTTTTCAATTCAATTTGTATCTATCTACCGATTATTATATCAATATATCGAGATTCACGTATATTTTTGGATATGCCTAATACCTATCTTAGAACAAAATATGTGACAGAAAGTGTTATTTAAAATTTTGTGATGTAACAACTATAAGTATGAATAAATAAGTATATTGAAAAAATATTATTTTTAGATAAAATAATTTTGAAACAATTTTTCACATAATAAATAAGGAACACACAGAAACTCAGTTCGTAATACTGTGGAATATTATTAAGAAGAATTATACAGAATTATTCAATGTGATTTTATTTGATTTAAAGTTCGATAAATTATACTTTGCTGAGTGCAAATTGTTTTACTGCCTCAGAATCTCTGTTTTTCGGTTCATCAATTCTATATGAGTAGAAATATATTAAAACTTTAGAAAGCGAAAGAAATCGTGTGTTTTTTGGTTATCAGGATTTTGGATGAAATTTTCCTAGGCTGTTATAGTTTTTTTTTAATTCTCACTAACAAGATAGATACTTGTCGCATGGTTTCCCAAACTTTTTCTGCAATGGAACACTTCCCATGCCCGCAAATTTTAACGGAAAAATTCTTACTAGAAAGATCTTTAAATTTTTTACAGTCCATAAAAGGTTTCCAAATTGTTGTGGAACATAGGTAGAGAAACCCCAGCCTAGTGAGTTAAATGACAACTAAGTATCGTGACAATAAAATATATAGTCTTCACGAAAATCCATATACTTAAGCTCTGGACTGGATATCATTCTTAACACTACTTCCGGAGTGTATATGATGAAAAAAAAATGATGCACTATTGAACGAAATCACATCCTGAAATATACTTATCATGTTAAGACAAATAAACACAGTCACAGATTATTATGCTGAATGTAAAGGAGAAGATTTTGAAAAAGTCTTTTTTGTTTAAAAAAAAAAACAATTTAGCATGTAAATCAGTAAAAAAAAATGAAACATATTGAAAAAAATGTTATGTGGTTATTTTACACAAAAAATGCCTGTTCAAAATATTTTTTCTTAAACTTTGATAGGGTAGAATAAGTTCACTTTGGAAATACCTCCTTTATAGCGAGAAGTATTTGTAGAAAAGTAAATAAAATGATGAAAATCAAAACATAGCTAATTAAGTTAGTAAATTAATATTTTTTTTATAAACGAGCGGCTTTTCATTTAAGTGTGTAAAATTAATTATTTAGATAAATTATAAAGATGAATAGCACGGGAAACAACTAAGTATACACTTATTAAAAATTAAAACTTGATAATTATTATCGTTAATTTGTATTTGCTGTAAAAATAAATTTATTTAAGACATTTTTCTAAAAAGGTTGTACACAAATCGCCAAAGACAGATCGTGACGTAAACTGTTTTTAAAAACCGTGCAGTAAAAATAAATAAACGTTTAAGTGGAACACAAAACAGATTAATGCACGAATGATAAATGTCCCTTATTATCCTTCTGTTGAAACAAAACGTAACTTTAATGCTTGTCATATTTCAACTCAACAGCCCAGCGTATACGTTAGTTGAAAATAAGAACGCCGTTTCATTAAAATTAATGGATCGTCCATTCTAATTCAAATGCTTCTATCTTAGCGGCGATTATTATCCCCCGGAAAAGAATGTTATCGCAAATTCGCGTTGAATTATTCGGACGTTTTACTTATGAGGTTAAATCTACAAATACATATAAATGAACCGCTGAAGAAAGTCTTTAACCCAACGCAATCCTTTTTCCTACAAAAGGGATGGGACCCCCTTGGAGATATAATCGTACACAATTCCTTGAGTGCTTTTAGCTGAAACACTAGTATTTGCAGAAAAATATTGTTAGTTGGTTTTCGGTTTCTCTATTTTTATTTTGTGTTTATTTTGGAATAGAAAGCCATAAAAATGTCGACAAACTATCCCATTATTAACGCAAATATTCAGATACGGCAGTATTTATATCATATAAGCATACTAAAATGAAAATAATAAATCATAAATTATATACATATGTATTATAGTAAATATGCGATGTAAAATATTTTTAAGTGATTCCTTTCAAAGTATGATAAACCTGACGGAAGATAAAAATTCGGAGAATTTTTTATTTGAATAAAGCTTTCCTGCTTTTTTTGTTATTTACTTAGTGAATTAATCTCACTTGAAATATTTCTTACATTTACATTGAAATAAGTTAATTCAATTGAGTCATGTCTTCAACGTGAAACGATTTATCATTTATGAGATTTTTAGTAAAAAATTATGTCTAAAAAGTTTATATATAATAGTGTTATGGAATTGAAGGATTTATCTTAAAGTAATATTAATTCTTAAATTAGTATGGCTCAGTACTAAAATTATTCCACTAAATAAGTAACATATAGTTGTAATTAGAATACTTGATAAGATAACAAAGGTAGTCGTTACTGTTTTTTTTTTTGGTTAGTCACATCAAAAGGCAATAACGTGGTTCTAGGATTAAATGTAATTAAAGTTAGGCAAAAACCTGTATATAAGTTTGTTTAGACTTTAGTTTAGCTTTGTGAGAATTCATAGAAAACATAAATTTTGCTGTGACTACAAATCTTTGTAAAAGGGTTTGTAAGGTATGTCAGTACTGGGAAATACTTTGATTGTTAAAAGGAATACCAATTTATTAAATTATTTAATTTAACTTGAATTTATTTAAATACATAATAATAAAATGTAAGGAAGTTTTTGCCTTAAAACTAGTCATAAAGAGAAATTATATATACGAGTACATATAAATGAATAAATAAAATGATTTCATTTCAATTTAGTTACTAGAAATATTTTCTAGTGAATATGGATTTAGAATTAAGTAAAATATTCAAAATTTTAATCTTACCAATAGCATCCTGCACAGTCGCGACCGTATTACAAGTCAAAAACTTGGAGTAGAAGTTGACCATTACCAGACCTCGGTTTGCAGCCACTCTCTTTAGCATATTATCGGGTACGTTACGAGAAGAGTTGCAGATAGCATGAGCCGAAGAATGTGAAAATATCACAGGTGCTTTGGAAACAGCTATGGCATCTTTCATAGTCTTGATGGAGACGTGAGAAAGATCTACGATGATCCCCAGGCGATTCATCTCTTTGACGATCAACTGAAAAATGTAAATTTCATATGTTGCAAACGAATTTATTTATTTTTACTGTTACTTGAAACAGAACGTTTTCTCGTGGAACATATTATGACAGACATAAAAATGTTGTATTTAAAGAATATTTATATCTTTATACGTAGTTCATTTTGAAACACGTTTCTTTTATTATTTTTATTCGCTAGATTACACAGTAACGCCAACATGAAAAATATGCGTCTAGTTACAATTTATTAAAATGGAATATTAAATTTAATCAACATTTAGCAGTATACACTATATATGATATTAAGAAAACTCAACTACAACATCTATATTTTATTCTTACAATATATGAATGCATTTAATATTAACACGATACCTTATAATATTATGTCATAGTGATGTTACTGAAATGATCTAAGATTCCTTGCTCTATTATATACCATAAATTAATCAATATTTAGAAGAAAAAAAAATCAAAATACGAATTTGAATGATTAAAAACATAAAAAAACATTTTGGGTTAATAATTTACTAATAAATATATAAAAATACCAATTTAAACATCCCAATCTAGCTTATATCTTAAATTGTGCTGATTTTGTAAGTATTATACAGATACAACAGACAAAGTACTTTTCAGTAACACATTCATATTAACTTGAATATTTACGACCTAAGCGGACCCAACTATTTAATTATGTCATCTTTGTCAAGCCTAAAGCAAAACAATGAACATGGTTTCTCAATATCTCTACATTTCCGTTTCATGACAGAAATTTCTTCTGATATTTGCGAATTTTAGTTATTTATGAATATGTAACTGAATTAATATAAAATGTGTCGAGTAAAACTAATTTTAAAGTTTTATTTCATAATAAGACAATTTTTACCGATTTGTTGACATATAAAAATACGGAAAAAAAGCTTTCGTAAATGATGTTATTCTTGAGATATATTCAATTACTTTAATGGTTAAAGTCAACGAAGAGTGTGGTTGGCTAAGCAGGAGAAGAACCGCTAAAATATTTGTCTTGGTTTATTTCATTCGTAGGGCAGAGATAAAACTTTAAATGGTTAAATTAAACTACATTATGAAGTAAGTCTTCAAATTTATATTAAATATTACAATTAATTTATTATAGATTTTTTGATATTTCTTTTGAATTATATACGTAAGAAGACATAAATTACAATTTCTCTTAATTAAATTTAAATTAAACAATTGTCTGACAACCAATTATTGTGAAAAATAATCCGTAAATATCTGTCTTCTCATTGTGGAGCAAATTATGCTCAAATTTTGGAATTAACATCGAAAAAATAATTAGTAATAAATCAAACGTGATTTTTTTAATATATTTCGTGAGATATCATTTTAAAGGCCAGATAATAAGTTTGTAAATTCTTTGAGAATGTTTTTAATCGTGAGACATTTTTTCATTTGGAGTATATATGTCTAACAACAAAAGAAAGATTACTTTTCCCCACGCAATGATTTATTATTATTTTTTGTGAGATGCATGTGGAACGTGTTGAAAATTAGTTTTCCCCAAGAGAGTGGAGTGCTTTCGGAGCACGTGTCAGAGGAATTCTGAATGGTCATATACAATATATTATTACATCGAAAGGACGAACGTGCTATTCCCGATATTAAATGAAATACGCACGGTATATTTAATATTTTTATTCCCACATGACTGAGACTAGAAATAATACGTTAACTTAAGTAATATTTTCATTAGTTTGTTTGTAGAAACGTGTTTGAAAGAGTTGTGAATAAAATAATCGTGTTTTTAGTTACATGTTTTGAAATAATTATTAATCAATAAAGCTTGTAAAATATTTATAATAAAATTAAGATATAAAAGAAAGAACTTTGACACAATTTATATTTTTTAAACTAAGCTATTTACTGAATAAAATAAAACACAATATTTCACGAAAATATCATTAAATGTTCATTTTTAATATATTTTAATATGTTTTCAGTTATTTCACTCTTTATTTCATTCTCATTATTTTATCATGTCATGGTAGTGAGACGTTGAGAAGTAGTTGCAAACCAATCGCTTAACCCAATGAAAATAAGATCATGAATTTTTGAATCTAAAAAAATTTTATGCAGCTGCAGGATTTGATCCTATGATCACCGACACCAAAAGGTGCTTATCTTTTCACTCAGTGATCCGTTTACAGTATTATATATTATGATATTGTTATGCATAATATATTGGTACATTTAGGTCGCCTCGTAATATTTAGTAATTACTATTCAAATAGTTACAAAAGTTATTAAAGAAGCAGCAGATTAAAATATAGAGATCTCTTTAATTAAGGATGTTATTTGTGATCTATTTTTTTATATAAAGTGTTTTCATAAATATTTGTTTTTAAATATTACATAATATAATACCAGTTGCTGTGGGTATAGTACCAAAAAGTTGAACATTCGTCTAATATAACTTTAAGTATGGTACTTGGAAAATATACGTTACTCTCAAAAACCTTTTTGAATATTATTTACATCTGATTTTGGAATCATTTTTGTGCGCTGTCATTTTGCCTTATTGTGTCGTCGGCCTCCACGGCATTGTAGACACGTGTACGCTTGGACGTGCCCTGAAAGGTATCTACCGAAATTTTGACAAATGTTACAAAAATACTGTGTAGGGAATCGAAGATCAATGTAATTTTTTATGTCTCGTATTAAGATAATGATTTATATATATTAGCAGAGATAGCATTCACAAAACACATACTATAACTCGATACAAATACAGTCAAAACATACACTTTCACATATTCAAATTATAAAAACGATAGTTGAACCTGCAAACGAATTGTGTGTGTTTATTAATCTACCATTTCGACGAATTGTATATTTATATTTATTATATATTAAATGTCAAACAGGATAAAAATATTATTTTATAGCTTTTAATGTACACGTTATCGCTGCGGGACCCTATAATTTTTTTTTTTTTTTATACCATGTTCCCTCCCAACTTGGAGCATATGGATCTACACATTGTGAAGATATCCACTCCGAAAGA
>JAGVSQ010007589.1:0-15182 GCA_022683975.1 Rhyacophila evoluta
TTTGCTCGTTATGCGAATTACTCGTTATGAGAGGTGCTCGTTATGAGAGGTTCCACTGTATTCTACACTATATACCTCTTAATGACGTTCTTAGTATCTTTGCGATAATAACGATCTTTTCCTATATTTGATCAAAAAAATATATTCTATTTTTTATATGTTCGATTTAGTTGTGAAAAAAACACTTTCAATCATTCTCGCTCTGAATGTGACACATCGGCATATGCATTTATAAAATTCGTTTTACTTTAGTCAGCCATGAATTATAACAGAAATTATCAAAAATGAACATATTATTTCTTTTCTTGCAGAGTATATATGTATGATAGATGATGCTAATAATTTGTCACCACTCACCACATAGTCCAAATACTTTAGATTTCTTCTCTTTGTATTGTATTTATGAGCTCTGGGCTTTTGTCCATACATTGTTTCTTCGACACATCTTTAGCATTCATCAATGAATTGAACACCTAAGGGTGTAAGACTTCTTCGGAAATCTCCTGAAATCATCAAATATTCAATCTTATAAATAATTAGAAAGAGCCTCGCTTAGTTTTATAGTACCATGGTTCTTATCATTAATTTATTGATGCAAATGTAAGTGGCAAAAATTTCAATATGTCTTATATTATTTTTAATTGAGTGTGCTTAAATGTTGTCCATTTGTACTGAAAGTGTTGGTGATAGTCCCGCGTCACAGATTGCACTAAATCTCGACCAGTCGTCACATCACGCTCGGACACGAGTACAAGCCGATCATTTGTAGCGATAGGCGGGAAATTTGAATTCGGCAAAGCCTTTTTGTTTTAGCGCGCTTTTTTACCACCAGATGCGCTCGGCGAATGCGTACCTCTAATTTATTGGAAAAAGACAGATTCTTTTTGGTCTTCTTTGAAATAGCATTCGCACACAGTTGAAATTTTCATATCTCAACGGATCTATATATTCCTACATAAAAAAACAGTTAAAACAATTCGATTTCCCATTATTCACAACATTTTGTCAACGTAACATATTCATAACTTTACATACACAGAATCAAATGATAATAATTATATATCAATTAATATCATTGTTTTAATAAATAGTTATTTTTTTGTGGTGACTGGATTAGTTGTAAACTGCTCGGAACTGGTTACAGGTTACATGTTTTAATATGTATTTAGACGCTGTACAATCACTCGTAATTTTATAGAAATAATATTTTATACCAACAGAAATTGTCATTTGTAAATAATGAAACAACTTTAGTTATCTATATGCTTTATGTTCTTGGAACCATAAAATCTCATTTGTATTTAATATCTTAAATCCAAAAAAGTGCTCACCATACTTGATCGATAAAAGATACAAAATATTACGCTTTGTTGAAATAAGCTTGAATCGGTCACATTTTCATGAAAACATGGAACTTAAGCTCGGGAGTTACGGGAGATGTAAACGCAGCATATTAACCACAACTCTATAAAGGTCGGCAAGTGGTGTATACGCAATGAAGAATAATAAAATAGGCTTAGAAAATGGCGAGGCTGTTTTGACGAACCTTTCCACGTCAATCCGTCCAACTAGTCACATAAACATATCACTGCAACGCCGGCACCAACTTAGAATGTGACGTAAAGATTATCTGGCTCACGATCAAAGAAGATCTAGAATGGACGCGCACATTCTGATGTCAGGTGCGTGAATACGGCCGACCCCGTCTCAATGCGGTTTTATTGTAATTTTTGCGGGTGTTTATTTAAATTGAGAGACCAACTGGTTAGTCGCTAGATGTAAAAACACCACTGAACACAAGAAACTACAGGGCCGGAGCAGCTATTTTCAAGTCACAATTGAAGATTTATTTTCTCCAAACACTGCAACATAGGCCTAGCCATGTTACATATTTTAAAAAAAACGCAACATCAAACCACAATTAGTTAAATTCGGTACCTAAGGTGGCTGACTTAAATCCCAAAAAGCGGAATCGATTGACATTGATATGATACGTGTTCGAGATGGCTTTGGCATTATCAGTTTCAAACTGAGAATGACCCGATCACCAAAATTTTCACAAAGTAAATTGGTTCTGACTTACTGATGCTCAAGTTTTTGAAGATGGGAATATTTGGTCTCAATTTCAAAGACACATTTCCGTCACAAAATAACTTTCGTTATTAAAGCTTGGACCAAAACCAACATTACCACCTTGCATGCTAATATGATTGTTAGTATAAAGTTTTCCCTAAAATGAGCCGCTATGCCTTTATAACCAATATTTATTATTGTTTACCGTAGCGTGACGAACATGAGACTATTTTTAAAGTGTCGGAATTGTGTCATCAGCAGCTTCCCATAATCGTGGTTGGCGTGCACTAGACACTAAATTACGTATGATTTCTATTCTAACTAATTAATTTCTCTATCAAAAAGAGTTAAAAGAGAATGTAAATTCAAACTGCGTACAATTTCTTAGAAAGATTATCGTTTTTGTAAAATGAAAGTATATTTCAATAGCATATCCGTTTATTATAACAATCAATCACAACAAATATATCCGAGAAAACTTATACCCACTAAGGAAAATTGTATGCAAATAAGAAATTTTCCTGTGACTCGTCATTGTTTATTCTCTGATTCAAGAACCAGGCTGTAAGGTGACAAATATTCACTTATCTTCAAAATACTATACTATACTATACCATACTATACCATACTATACTATGGGCAAAACTTTTTGCTTCGTCGCTCTTATACTTATTATTGATTGCTTTAGCCATAATATATTTCGTCTTACTCGCACTTCTCTTGCCAAATTTTACTTATTTATTGACTTTATAATTCAATTAACGAATGGCTATGAAGTATAGAAGTATAATAAACAGTCTATTATTGTTTATAACACAATTTATTTGTATGTTACAAAAAAAATTATGTATAATTTTTACGAAATTAAAAAAGCATTTTTATTATTGATCATGTAAAACATCCGCTGACCACGTAAACATTTTTATGGTTCCATTATATACGTTATTATACGTTATTTAATCCTAAGATTAGCCAAAGCTATTCAAACTGCATTGGGCCGTAGATTAACTTGATGCGCACCTGATTTCTGAGATTCAATTTTGGTTTTTAATATATAACTGCCTAAAAATACCATTATACCAAACAAAATTTCACTATAACGAAACTAGAAATTTAATATAACGAAATATTTAGATCAAAAATGTTACTAAGTTGACAACATAATACATGAAGATTTGTTATTGATTCTTATCAAATTTATAACAAAAATGCACACTCGGTCAATTTACGCCGAAAGAATAATTTAAAATATTAAAATATATGGACACCGGGAAGAAGAAGACGTGGAATTACGCATCATCAGTGTTTTTGAAAGACCACACAAGTACCGAAAAACATGTGAAATAGAGCCTCGAAGAGAAAAAATCTGAGCCACCTTAAATGATAGTGGTGATAAAGCAACGCTCTTTTGGTTATAAGACATACAATCACAAAATTTTGAAATTAATGGACTAATAATACGCGAAAGTTCCAAGTAAAAAAAATATATTCGTCTCTTTGACATTGTTTTGCACACTCAAGAGGTTCTTTTTTTGGAATTCAAAATAATTTCTCCACATAGAGTACAACTTAATTGATCCAAAAACATTCCTTCAAAGAGATTTGACTATTGCAGGCTGAGCTTTTCTTAAATCTTATTATATTCATTTATCTCTTCGAAGTTATTTTAAAAGTATGAAACATCTATAAGATATTTTTTTCTATAATCACTATCATTCAATTTACGATTTACTTTTATTTATTGAAAGTAATGTAGAATATTGAAAAAAACGATACCTTCATATTCAATTATGCTCATTTTCTGAAGTAGTGTCGCGATTGGTCGGTGAAGCTGGCTGTCTCGTTGATTGTTACCGTGATAGAGTTTTTAAGCGACATGCGCGCAGAGGTGCAATTTACGACTTTAATGCGCATTCCGAGATGGGAACTTGGCGGCAAAAAAATCTCTTACTCTTAACGAATTTCAAACAATTCGGAAACCGTATCTATTTTATAATCAAAACATCAGCTGGAACAACGTTATCACCGACAACACTCGCGCATATATATGTACGTAGTATAGCCAAGGAAATTTGACTATAAACCATAGATTTCAATATTTCGAATCGTTGCTTAAATTTCAAAAAAAAAATATTATACGACAGTATTTTAAGAAAAATTAAATAAATTCAAATTATTACCTAGACATATTCTAACAGTGCGAGGCTGTATAATCAGTGCCGCGCTGTGGGTAGAAGCCACCCGTAAGTAAAATGTTTTTTGAATGACCTGTTCCCATATTTTGACTGAATTAAAACTTGCACATTTTCAACGTTCGAGCCTTTTTCCGGTATCTTGTATTTTATAGTTAGATATATAATTCATCACACGTAGAAGATACCCGGCTTTATATATAATATGTTTAATATATTTTTCTGTTCGATATATACATTCGGAGTTGTAACAATAGCACGACTGTGAAACAATTTAAGTATGTATAACTATATCCGTTTTTAAATTCGTTAACATGATGATGTCTGAATATTTAATGAACACAATATTAAATTTATTGTATTAATTATTATTATTTTATTTTCTTCGTCCTAATTCAACAATCTACCACATAAATTAACTACGCTGAATTGGCGGTACAATCATGTATTATAATTTAGATGTTTTAATCTTTGTTAGTTTGGTGACGAATCGCATGTAAACTACGTCACATAACGTTTAGTTAGTGATCAAGCCAGCAGATGCGACTTCTTCTTTATTATTGAGCCACAGTCACACTGTCGAGGAATTTACCTCGACAATGATAAAACAATACATGGGTCGTCGCTAATTTGTAACGAGTGATTGTTTTTATTTATTTAACACGTACATTTTATGGTAACAAAAAACATCTTCTGTTATATAACAATGTACACATATACTACTTCTGTCATCCAAAAAATTTGGTGTATATACTTTTAAATAATCAATCATACACCTCGTTCCAACACCCGGCTTAAAATGGAAGTATCTCGAAGCGTGAGACCACCATTTAATAATTTTGAGCCTGGATTTTTTTGCGCGCAACTACCCAAAACGTTAAAAAATATTCAAATATAAAATTAACTCTGTCGTAAAACATTTATGACGCCGATTTTTTAATGCAATAATTTTAGCCCTTGTGGCAACAAAATTTTATATTCCAAATAGTCTAATGTACGTAGTCTACTGCTCGGTATTTAATAATATATCTTAGCAAAATGCTTCTAGAACAGTCCTAGAACTTATGCATCCTGTTTGTAGGTCGTGGTACGTAATAGAAATAAAAACGTGATATTATAACCATCTAGTATCTTTAAATAATATCGTTTGACGGTTCTCGACTACAAAAAAGAACTGTCAAAAGTGTTAGATGATAACAAAAAGTCAAAATTCTGCGACATGAGCGAATGTCCGCCATTAAATTTGACAGACGAAACAATAGAGCGGGAAAATAAAATACTTAAAATAGTGTTGCGCGAAACGGGATGCGCAGAGGCTCGCAAACACGTGTTTCCGTCGATCGGCAAAAACAACCGCGAAAATATAGCGCGTTTTTCGTCAAACACTTTGTTGGCAAGAGACGGGTATTCATGTTTTTCTCATGCTGGTGATCAAAGCTTATTCTATGTATTAAATACATTAAGGACCCTCTTTACTATTTTTAAATTTGACTGTAGTTGCATTAAAGTTTGGTACACGTTTCACTTTTTTACCAAGTCCGCTCCAAAAGTGTAGCATATGGATCTACACAGTGTAAAGATATTCGCTCCGAAAGTAGAATATATATAATGTGAAGACATGTCTTGATAGATGATTTTTTACGATAATTGGTCTACTCAGTTAGTATCCAGTTGATTTATTGTATCTACTGCATTTTCAGTTTTTATCTAAATCCAGCAAATGTGTGAATTGAATCCGCATTCTCCAAAGAGGCCGCGCACTCTACGGGAGAAATAATTTTCGATGCTAAAAAAAATAACATTTCTGTTTATAATTGCATTGTTTTTTTATGAGTTATAAGGCAAATATGTGTGGTAGTATAAAATCAAGTCACATAACATAAAACAAATCAGTGAAAAGAAATTTTCATAATAATTAAGCAAATAATTATGTCTCTAGACAAAAGTTTTGTTTTTTTAATTTTTGTATATTGCTTATATGGTTAAAATTAAAATGAAAAGTCGTATAACGTATAGATGATTAAAAGAGAATTAGCGAGGAAAGTTTAATAAAAAACATTATCGTGTTTGGTTATTTAAAAATAGATTCTTTCACAAAACTGTATACTAGACCAGGAATTGGCAAACTTTGGTCCAAAATGCCCAAATATGAGTAAAATAATGCTTAAGAATTATTTTCAATCAAATAACTTACAAATTTTCGACCTTTGTACTATTAAAAATAAATAATTTTTCATCAGATAACCTGATAAAAAAAAACTGTTAAATCGAAAAACAGCACATAAAAATTATTTGAGAATATCATTAATATTTTATTTTTAAATTTACTTTTAGCTTAGATTTCTCATGTAAAAAAAAATACTATAATTTAATTGATGAGATTTACTGATGGGTCAAAATGGGTTAAGAAATCCATTCTTCAACAAGCTTGCCGACTTCATCAGAAGCTGCAGAGAATGAGTCCCGGAATCTAGAAGATTGTCTTTTTTCCCATCGGCTTGCACCAGGAGTCGTCATGTTATATTTATCGCGTACGGGTTTTGAATCTTAATAATGATGATTCGGCCAATAACAATAATTTATACGCGGCGAAGTGTCTAAATGAATTTCTGATGCGACGTGGAATTTCAATATGAAAGCGACCATCATCGCATTTATGAAGTAAATTAAAACATAATTAACCAAATTTAAAATCTCCGCAAGCCCACACGTCATCATTTTTTTAAAGATAGGGTGACAATATTTTGATAAAATTTGGACGTATTTATTTATCTCGGTTATTTCGGTGGCGAAGGTTACCGGTCCGATTCACATGGCTGCTTAATTAAAAAAATACATTACCGGATGTCTAATAGGTTAGGTAACTTTCTTCAAAACTAATTTTCAAAATTAGCCTTTGAATTGTGGCGATTTATATATTTTGTTTCTATAATAGTCTCCACACTGCTTTTTTCTTACTGTTTTTTAATACAAAAAAATACGTTAACTGTATAGCCATAGCAAATATATTATTTGTGATAAAGTTTAAAAGAAACAATTAAATGTAAAAAAATAAATAAGAAATTATATTCAACAAGTTTTTTGTAACAATTTTGATACCACACGCATTATCACTAGTGGAAGACATAATATTGTGAAAAGACAACCATTTTAATAAATACATTGGTTTATACAAGTTTTTTATTTCTCTTTCATTATTTCTCAGTCCATTTATGTGGATACGGTAAACTTTAAATGTAGCGGTTGAACATCCGAATCCCTATAAGGAGAGTGTACTTAAGTGTATGCTATACAAATATATATTGTACAAAATATAATAATGACTTAAATCATTATAAATGATTTTTATAAAAGAGAAAAATTTCAAAAAAAATATGGTTGGATTTGTGGACGTTTTGAATACATTGTAATCTTTAAATTCACTTTTTTGTATAATTTTGTAATTGTCGACAACCCATAATATTTAACTAGTATGGTTATCAACTGTTATGCTAAAACCTCATAAAAAGTTTGATTTAAAAAAAAATACACTTAGTATGATATCCCATGGTACATACGACTCATACTATCAAAATCAAACCAAAGTTATAGAAATTATCAAAAAACGTATTTACTTGACAGAACTCGGAGATTTAGGTTTTAAAAGATAAAAATGTTCATAAATATTTTTTTGAATTTTAATCGTGTTATAGCAACGTGCCTAAACGTTCACATTAAACAGATCGATAGAGCCGCTTCAAGGAGAGGCCGGCGAATACTGTTGGCTGGAGGAAGGGAGAGTGAAGAGGGATGAGGGAGGAATGCAGGAAGTTTGAAGAAGAAATGTAGGAGAGAGAGAGGTATCTATGGAGGAGGCGTTGGGGTGCTGGTAAGATGTCGAAGTTTCAGCAATACAAGAACAGTAGCGTGGGATAGATTTATCATTAAAATTTTAAACAAATACTATCGAATTTATTTTTCATAAATCGTTGAAAAAAATCACAACAATTAATTACCTATTTTTCTTTATAGTTTATATTTTCATCTATAAATAATGTATTTATAAAAGTATTCCTAATCACATTAATTCCACGTTTAAAATCTATATTCAACAATATAAATCCATTTGTGGGTATTGAAAAATTATATATTGTATTTCAAAATATAAATCATGTTTTGAAATGAAGTCTACTAGATTAGCAAATCAATACCTTATGGACTACCACATATTTTTAATTTAAAAAATCCCAAGAACTCCAGAAGTTTACCATCAAAATTTAAGAAAAATAATGCTAATTTACGTCATACAGATCTATTTATAATAATGGCATATTGTTATAAGTACATATCGAAGGCTTAATCTGCAAACCAGCTAACTCCACCCATGGCCGAACAACTGATTCTGATGGCAAAAAAATCAAATACATAAAAACACCCGCAAATGCCAGCTAACTCTATACAGTAACATACACATTTGCAACGTTTTGTTGCTTCTAAACATTTTATACAAATGGAGTTTGCTGTTCTGCAGATTAAGCCATCGATTTGTCAAATGTATCAATTGTGGCATTTACGTGATGTTTTGTTTCTCATCAACAATACTTATATATAATGTAAATGTTATATTATAATACATACATTGCCGAGAATAACACGGATAATTACGCATTATTATAACATACAAACAAAGAAGGAACTATTTATTTTAATAGTAAAGTACTATCTTTATAATAGTCAAAATAGTCAATATCTGATATAAGGACTCCCAGCAATGGGCCACAATAGTCTATAGACAAGTCAAATCATATTCCAAATTCAAAAATATGTTCGAACGTAATTAATGCGTAAATCTATATGAGTATTCTACGAATATGGCAATTCTATAGCGCAAAGAATATTAAAAAAAAAAAACCCTAAAACTCTACGTCCCTGACAAAGAAGAGGCGAACAAACAACCCCCACAGGAAGTTGCAATAGTAAGAGATCGAGACAATCTCCTTTCATCCCTCCTCTACCCCATCTCTGCGCTTGGAGACGATTCATTTGCTAACGATCCGTCTAATGGAAACGAAATTTCCGCTTTCCCAATTCCCGGTTTGCGACATAAGTAAGCCTAAAATGGTCTCCAAAGATAATATCGTTTCTATTTTATACTTATTATTTTTTCTTCATCGCATTCTCATTACTGATATTAGTACGAAGAATAATAAAAAGAAAACCCACAACAATTGTCAGATTTCTTTCCGAACTGTCATTAAACACTGCCATTATTTTTCTATGACTACGCATTATATAATATTTATCCACATTAGATGTGTCATAAATATTTTTTAGATTAAATTTTCTGCAGAACCTTCTTTCAATATAATGTAATACTATCATCTACATCATCTTAAATGTTTCGAATAACTTTGAGTAAAGAGATTTTCACCCAAACCGGTAGTCAATCTAATATTTTTTGTATTGGTCGTACTCCTGTATTTTAAATACACTTAAATACATATTGGATGATTTTATAACAACGGAATTTGAACCCCTATCTTTCAGCCCCGAAGAGAATCTACCAACTCAATGACTGAAGTGACAATAGATGGTTTTTATTTAATTCTTTTTATATTTTATTTTGTTGTTAACTGTATTTGTATTGTATTAATCTTTTTGAAATTCATATTCTTGAAATATTGATACAGTTTTGTATGTAGGTATGTTATTACTAAATCGGCAAGTGTCAGTTGGACATGTTTTAATGAACTAGTTTAGTGTCAATATAAAATTAAGCATTATCAAAATATCATGTGTATGATACACTACTGGGCTAAATATTCTGTTTAAAATTTTGGGATAGTGTAATAAGTTCACATTGGAAATATACCCTTCATATTATATGTACTTACTGAAAAATATGAAAAAAGTTATTAATTCTATTAATAAGAAAGATGTAAATATCGCAATATTTCTCAAGATACTATTTGGTTGTTATATAATTTTAAGTCTTATATTAATTTTGATTACTTTCTTTTTTTTTTAATAAAAGTTTCTACATTTTTTCAATTAATAGTTAAACGTTTTGGATAAAAAAAAAACAATTTATATACTCATACAAAAAGTTTTCCACTGATTGTCCTAAAATTGGTCTCATAAAAGCGGAAACAATGACGCCGAAATTAACGTGCCGGCGGAAGCGAGACAAACGTATTTCCGGTGGGGCGGCCATTAAACTGGGGTGGCGGTATATAGCGCTACGTAAACGTTACGCCATTTTGAAAAGCGCTTTACGTGGCATGTAATAATTACGTGAATTTAGCAGACAAGTATAAAGTAACAGATACGATAATAAGGGTTTTCATGAAGCATATTTTTGATAAACGTATTTATTTAGTTGTCAAATTTGTATTTTACAATATACATTGACAAATATATCTCTTCGGTAGCCAAGATTTAAGCGTACTCGTTTTGGAATCGGATATTGCGGGCGTGATTTCCACAGCTGTCGGATTTTTAAAAATCCAAAGATACAGGACTGCATGCCGTCGATATTTCAAAAGCTGTGATATAAATTATTGCAGGAATAATAAATTATAAATAATTAATCACGTTCTATTCTTAAAATCGTTCATATTCTAAGCATGTAATCTGCTGTGGCTTTTTTCTTCTTTGAGACCTATCAAAATGTCTTCCGTTTGTTCTGACGTATATATTTATTTGTAAAAACTAAAGCCAATATGTTTGCTATTACGATTTTTGTAATAGAAAAGATTTTACAAAAACGCAAAGAAGTCAATAATTTACAAACAAGAAACGTCATGTATATTATTGAATCAAAACTTCAGATTTAAAGACGAAGTCAATGGCTTTATTCTTACATATAGTAATTTTATAAGTAGTTATATGTGAGCCGGTGCCGAATCGTCAACCACCATATGGAAAATGCTGACTTTGTAAATATCACGCCATGGTATATTTGGTCTCAAAATTAATTTTTAATTATAGAGAGATTACATGTTTTCAAATTAAACCGCAAATTTTCTCTACAAAAATAATTGCTTTTCTATGACATTATAAGTAAAACGTATATGAAGTTAGCGGAAACTCAATTAAACAGTATTCACTGAAATGGAAATGAATAGAACCTTTATTTGCGTGTTTTATGACTTTATTTCTGTCCTATTAGGGCGTTTGGGAAATTTGTACGTTTTGGAAAATTTTCACCAAACAACGGAAATTTGTATTCGTAAGAAAATAAATTACCATTTATTACATCACAAAGTATTACCATAAAAGTATACTTATGATATTCTCTATAAAATCAGGATTGACTTTGTAATAATTCGTAATAATCATGTGTAGGAAGTATTTGAATCACATTGAGCATTACTTATATTGAATTTTATATAATTTGACATCTCGTATAACGTATATCAACACATCGCATTTTTAAACAAAATATTATCTTCAATATTAAGTATTACATAAATATGTCTAAGCCAACATTCTCACAATAAAAAATAGAGAAAAGTTTATAATTAACCAAATCTATTAGTATCACCTAGAAATATTATCAAATTGTCTTCTCGGTAGCGTAGAGGTTACCGTCCGTGCCTAACAATCCAGGGAGTGCGGGCTTAATTTCCACATCCGCCGGATTTTAATAATATGAAAACGCAGAACTGGATGCCCTGTGCATGCAACTGGATGACTTGTGTGAGGAAATAATTGAGAAGCAATTCCCGTGAAAAATAACTTGTCAAGAACATGTCTTCACAATACGAAGATCCATATACTCTACTTTCAGAACGGACATCTTCCCACCGTGTATATCCATATGCTGCATCAAAATATTACCATAAAAACAAAAATATGATAAAATTAATATACCACCGAATACAAATTTTAATTTTTTCTTTTTTATGTGTAATAGCATTTTAATAAAAATATCGAATATTTTCATTATTCAAATAGACTAAAAATGTGATATTTATTTTTAACAATATACCGCCACCGTTCTGACAAAAAATGAATGGTCAATTTCTAGTGCAATGGTTTATAAATGAAATTTAGTCAGGTTATATAATTTTTACAACCTACTCTTACTTTTTTACGTAAGTTGACAGCCTAATGATGGTTGTATTTTTGTCCGTTGTTAATTTTTCCCATAATATCCAAGTGAGTTATTTTCTCCTATACTTTAAATGGATTATTCCGAAACTATGTATATAAATGAAATAAGTATACTAACCATGATGGTTTGATTATTAAACAGCTACTGATGTGAATCCATGATTGTGTTACGAATTCAAATCCTATATCTACATTAAACTTACACAAACGTGAGATTTATTTAAATTTCAAGCATTCGCGATGTATTAAATGACAAGCGATCTTTTATCACAATAAAAAACAATTCATCAATATATATAATATTTATATTTATATAATTAACGGATATAATCTGTTTTATATATATTCTTATAATAATATCATAACATATTTTTATTGAAGAATATATATACACCTTTACATACAAAAATCTTCGCATAAGTTTAAAACTAATATCGTTATATTAAACCTAATATTCAATAATTACATCTGATTTCCAATTATGTATACAAAAATATTTTCAAAAATAAAAAATTATCTGAAAAGTTACATAATCATAAAAATGTTTTCTTCACTAAGTATAGTACTCCAGAGTTGGTAGTTGGTAATGCGAACTTATTACCAAATTTCTACGCTACTTTCAACATCTTTGGCAATGTGTCTGAAGCACTGGATCTCAGGGGGTGGGTGGTGTGGCTATCTGATAATTTTATTAAGGGATGAAAACTTTTTTATTCACGTTTAAAATGTCCCCATAAATATGTCCCTCATATTACATATTTCACAAAATATCTCATTTAAAACGGTATCAATTTATTAGAATATCCATGACTCAAATTGCAGAACACAATAATCAAACTGATAACATCTCTTCATTTTTTTAATATATTATTATATTACGTAAAAATTTGATAATTCTTGAATATCGATAATTTAAGTCTACCTGAGTAATTTTATATGTATTATTAAAATATGTTATATCATAGAAAGCTTATTTATTCTCTTACTGGTTTTAATAATTTTCTGAACATCATTTTCTTCCAACAATCATTTATATATTCTTTAGTATATATTTTTTTTCAGTTGATTCTAATTTGAGTATTCTATAGACATGTATAATTTTGCACCATCTGTTATCACAAAAAAGTGTTCTTCTATTGATTATATAAGAGAAATATAAATCCAATAATTTCTATACTTCACCTATTTATAGTATGTATAGTAGAATACATTTTTATTTTAATGTATACACATTTATGCTAGCGCGTACATTTCCGTAATAAGGTTGAAATTCTCGTCCATCCAGGGCTTTTTTGAATTTGAAGATGTAAACCTGTAGACACTCGAATGTCGGATATCGGAATATGACACTCGATCGATGTATAAATATTAAATAAAAGAATATGTCGGACTGTATCCAAGATTTGTGAACTGTCTCATACGTTTGTCGTATTGTAATTGTATTATAAGTAAATATTTTCTGGAATTACTTTTTATAAACACGATCGCATTATTTTATTTTGTAAAGTACATTACTTATAACCTTTGAAGTAAAATAATTCTAACGGATATCCCATATATTATACAACGGTACAACCCACCAATCAAACGTGTTAAAAGTTGTGAGTGAAGTTTAAAAATAATGTGAGATTCATATACATTAACGCATCGTCTAGTTATCTACAATAGTATATATTACAGATCGATGCTTTGATTTATTTGCATAAAAAAAATTGGGGACACATCTTTGGGGACATTTTCGCGAAAGTTTTTTGCACAACCATGAAGTGGTTTAAACATCCCTTCATCATTCAGATAAGTGTGAGGCACGGAGGGGAGAGGGTAGATTAAATGGCAAACGATCCAAAAGAGGTAGAGGGAGGTATGGGTGGATGGTGGTATGTGTTACCCGATTAACTTGCTAAAGTGGTGGGTATATATTGTTACATCCCAGCGAAGCGGCGGCACTGTAAAAACATCGCAACATTACAGAGCTTTTATATAAAAGGCTTTATATTAAGGGTGCGACGCTGGATATTTATTCAGCGTGCAAATGAAATTAAGTATAATTGCATAATTATATTTGCGAATTGAAAACCACTTTAAACTCATAATTTAATCATAAATCAAAGAATCCAACATGTAATTGAAGCAACGTGTAATAACTTTATTGTATGTGTACATTAAAAAAACGTTTTTAATCCATATATGAATAGAATTATTCAGCAAACTAGAGATAAGTATTTAATAACAAAATACTTTACATAGTCAAGATAATTTGAAAAAAAATATCACTTAAATAATAATTGTACCATGACTTAATTTTCAATTATTAAACTATACATACTTCTTCTTTCTGCCATATCAACTTTCTACATAGAACATATGGCCACTACACGGCTCATCTGGATTTTTCTATCACTTTTCATCTTCCCATTTTATGGCAGCAATCCCTTAATTATTTCGTAACATTACGTATTTAAAAGTTTTTTGGGACACCAGAATGTCAACGAAAGAGTCAAATAGGATACAAGCTTTCTGGAGCCATCCGCAGTATATGTTGCAGTCCAGTTTAGGGCCACAGCATGACTTCAAAGCTTTTAAGTTGGCAAATCTTAGATATCTATTATCCCATCGAATATGTTTCAATATTAATTTGTTACTTTTGTTTTCTTTGTTCCACATTATAAATTATATATTTCTTCTTGATACTTAATACTACCAAACCACCAACATATTATATGATGATATGATTTTTTTATTTGTATTTGGTCATATATTTTTGTATTCTAAATTATTGAAAACTGGTAAACTTCCATATGTGAGATCACTGTTAGCGAC
>JAGVSQ010007590.1:0-15181 GCA_022683975.1 Rhyacophila evoluta
TAATCTATTAAATTAAACTTTCCTTTTTTTAGAAGTCTTTAAAAACCTTTTATTTAATTTAATATGTAATTTAAAATCAATTTCGATCAAGCATCATCAGTCAAAAATATTAATCATTATTGGTAAATTTATGAATGTTTAAAGTGAATTCATTGTAAAATGTTAACCAATGTATCACCAAAAACACTTTTCGCATTTTGCTTAAATTTCTGTGGTAGATATTTTAATATAAATGTGTATTGATTTTGAATAAATTTTATTTTATATGATAATCGAAAATACACTTTAATTTACATATTTAATCACATTATTGATTATATAATATTTTTTTAGTGAGTGAGGTACAATTGAAGAAAATTCTAAATATTCATGATTTTAACTGCTTCACAAGAAAAACGTGAAATTTTATAATTTCGAAATAAAATGATCTTACATGGGATATTGCCACTTGAAGTTTTATTAAAGTAAGTTTCTGTTCATAAAAATGACTTTCAAAAACGATTCTAATTGACATGGAGTTGCGAAACCGCTTCCAGACATTAAATTAATTCACATACTTTGCATTGCACGTTATTTGTACACAAGTTGATTTTATCACATTTGTAAATGTACGAGACAATGTCAGAAAAAAATACATATTATGCCTGGTGCACATGCTCAACAGTTTTTCGTGATTTACTCAAAGTTTGAAAAAGCTTTCCGAATACTTTTTGCAACTCACCGCCTAAATTAACCGTTAGTGGTATATTTATTAATGTTTAAAGTAAATTATTGTCAAATGTGAAAAAATCTTTAAATCACTAAAAACACTTTTTACATTAAAGTTTATGTGAATATTATATTATATGACATAGTACCACAGTGATACTAAAAATAGAAAAGAGTATGCTAAAAATTTTGATTTATTTACTCGTTGAAAATATTGTAGATTTTATAAAGCCTAATGCGATCAATAGACCAATCTCTTTTGCGTAACCAAATCCACTACCGGAAACTAATTAATTACAAATCGTGAGTGGTGACCGAGGTTTAGGTATCCGTGGTCAAGTGGCCCGATAAGGCTACACTATGTGGAGACAATGCGTCAATCTGTCGGCGCACAGCCTCGACAATGCAATCTCCTTTCAACAGTCGCCACTGTGGTCACCACCTAACCTCCTCCGAGCCTCCTGTTGGTTGCGTGACTGTGTGTGTTTGCGATTTTCAACCAAGTAATGGCATTAGGGTATTTTGCCAAGTAGATTCACGGTTGAACAATATTTATTAATTTAATATAGAGTCCAATGGAGATTATTCTATTTTTTATACCATATTCGTTCCCAAGGTAGATCATATGGATCTACACAGAGTAAAGATATCCACTGCAAAAGTGGAGTATATGAAGTGTTTAAATCTTATGATTTATTAACGCTTTCAATATTGTGCTGCGTTACCTCGCGTGATGTTTACCGTCAGTTCAAGATAAAAACAAGGATTTATATTGTCTGCGTTTCTTGTTAATTAAATTAATTGCTGATATGGAAAGTTATTTCCTAGGCAAGCACAATGAAGCATTGATATTATTATACGATGTAAATTGAAAGACTTTATTTACCATGCTTCCTTTAAAAGTGGAGCATATGGATGTACTGATCTACATACATTTTGTAAATGAATTTATACGATGTAAACACGTCTTGACCGAATATTTTCGTGAGTTTTGTTTTCCAGCCAATTGGTCAACTGATTACGTAGCCAGCTTTCAAGCTGTGGGAATTAAATTCGATACTTCCAGCTTTAAAGCGCGCACACTAATCTATTGGGTACTGGAGAAAATATAAACTCCTTTTTCATACCATGTTCGCTCTCAAAGCAAGCATATGGATCTAAACAGTGTGAAGATATCATCTTCAAAAGTAGAGTATGGATAGATCTCCGTAATGTGAAGACGTCTTGATAGATTATTTTTCACGAGAATTATTTGTCAGGCAATTGCTCAACCCAATTGGTATTCAGTTCTGCATTTTTGTATTTTACAAATCCGACAGATGGGAAATCGAGCCCGTATTCCCCGGATCGTTAGGCGCAAGCGTTACCAACTTCGCTACCAGATAGACGTTGTATTAAGGTTTGTAAATACTACAGGGTGATCAATAAAGACTGAATATAATAAAACAATTCAATTTAACATACACGTAATTTTATTGAGAAATGTTATTAATGGATTCTTTTACTATTATGTGCAAAAAAATATATGAATCAAAAGATTATGATGTTCCAATAAAAAAAAAAAAATAGAAAATGAGCAAGTTATGACTTTTCTTAAAATCTTTCAGTGACCATACTATAAATAAGATCATATAATTTAAATAAACTCGTAAATGGCCAAAAGCTAAAAACAAATATCTAAAGACAAACTCGATGATAATTTACACATTCAATATGGTTTAGAAGTTGAAATCAGAAAAAAATGCTGGTTTTGAATTTTTTTTTCACGGTTATAATGAGCACCATTCACGGATATAACGAAACACATATTATGGTATCCTGTGAAACATTGAAAGTTATCGTTAGTTTAACGTGGTCCACATTTCTTGATCTAATACACACATGAAAAGGATACTTAATGTTTATGATTGGCTCACTTGATGGCCTAATCAGGGTCTGGCCCATGTTTTTCTCGCCAGCTACGAGCTCGTCAAAATTAATTGGTAGGCATTTAATTTCTTGCCTTGTGTTCACCGATTCTTAAATACAATTGAAAATTTTCAGCATTATAATGGAAAGTATGAGTATTTTTCATGTAAAATAATCACATGTACGTATATATATGTAAAAATGGCTGTTAATTATCAAAATGTATAAATTACTCACATTTGAAATAGAACAGGGTAAAATTTTTCAGAAGGTAAAATAATATCAATGATAATTATAACAAAATAATACAAATATATCATATTAAGTGAATTATGTATATGCAGTAATATTGCAAGTTTGCTGAGATTTGAAATATTTGATAAATATATATATATATATAATATAAGGCACGCGTGATTATAATACAAAATATCTCATAATAACATGACATGCCTACGCCCAAGCATATTACTTAAATCACTACACTTAATTTCACTCCAGTACTCATCAAATTTAATTTTAGATAAATTGACATGGTGCGGGACTTTGCTATGTTGGTGAGAAAAATAATAATGAGTGATGAAGCAAGATAATTCATTGAACTTCACCAATTTTTTTTACTAAATAATGAAAATAAAAATATTCGAAGTAAATATTATATTATGTACACATAATGCTATTAGGATAATGGTTGAAGTGATATAATTAATCAATATTATGGCATATTAACCCTTTGAGTAGTATGGACGTACATGTACGTCCGTGCGTCTTGTCGCCTTGATTTCAAAGCCATTCTTTTAATTTTTAATACAATTCTATTGTTTATTGTACTATAAATACAAGATAATTTTATCAATAATAATGTGTAGAATTCATTGCAATCATATAATATATTATCGACGAAAAAAAATACGTAAACATTACGAAAAAATGAGTGAACAAGAGTTAAGTTCAGCATGGAAAAATTCCTTTACAATCTTTCAATAATTATTATGGTTTGTATAGAAACGAAAGATTATTTGTATTGCTCTTCACAAAAATACATAAAATGTCACATAAATCAGTCATATGCGTTCAAATTTGATCTAAAGTGCTCCATTCATTCTGAAATGGGATCGGCCACTTGTGGTAATGTTGTACACATTCTTACCAATTTCGAATAATTTTTCAGTTTATTTTGTTCCTTATTTTATAAAAAAAGAGCATTGTTTACAAATTGTCATACTTATTTGCTTTTATGATATTCGTTAAATTGATAGCGGTGAAAGATTTGAGTGCTTAAAACGTTTATGCATAGATATTAACTCACTAATGAAAGGATTAAACAATTTTTAATATCAAATTATCACCTACTAAGTTAAAATAGCCGCTTTTTTAATTTATAAAATTCGGATTGCTTTTAAATTCACGTAGAAATTAAATAATATTAAAATTTATGGGATACAGTCAGAATGCGTCTCTGTACTCAGCACGCCAGGCAGGAAGGGATTAATGCACATCGTGGCATTACATAGGTCCAATTATGCTATGATAGCCTAATAGTGGCCTAGCTGTCTGCATATGGAGGTGGATACGTACCGCGAATGTGATGGTAGATTTTCAACTGTTCAATGACACCACGAATGTATTAACACATTCTGAATATTATATTGAGCTACTTGATCATTGTACTGGTCGATGTGGTTTTATGGTCGAGATACATGTTCCTAAATTTAATATTAATGCAATTGAATGAATAATGTTCTTTGAAACTGATTTTAAACTGTAGGCATTGGACACTTTTACGTAAATACCGTTTGACTATTGTCAAAAAAATGTTTTTCAAAGTTGTAGAACCCAAGCAAGAAAGAGTATCGATATTGATTGTTATAAAATTAATTTTACTAAAATAAAACTTTGTATACATCTTAAACATACTACTCTTTTCATTGTGGATGGCATTATTTATAAAAAAAATCAGACATGCATAAATTTAAACATATTATCTCCCCGGTAGCGTAGAGGTTAGCGTGTTCATGCAGTAATTTGTGAAATACGAGTACGATTCCCACATCTGTCGGATTTCTGAAATCTAAAAAAGCAGGACGCCATTAGGTTGAACAATTGTCGTGAAAAATATTCTGGGTTGAGCGATTATTCAATAGGCCAGTACTAAATTATTGATTTTTTTTAAATCCGACTGGTGGAGATCGAGCCCGCACTCACCAAATTGCGAGGCGCGCATCATAATCTCTAGGCTATCGGGGAGACATTCATTATTATAGTAATATATATTACTAGAAAAAAGCTGCGCAATTACAAAGACAAAGCTTTTAAAAGTATAAGTAAAAATTTTATGATACAATACAACCAAATATTCATTATGTATTATAAATTATTAATGGGAACCAAACAATCACCCGAACTTAAAAATTTATAATTTATAAAATTATAAAATTTATCATTTATAATTAATTTACATTATTATTTGATATAGCCACTTCTAGAAACGGACCACAAATAAACATTTATATGAACCACTTTCTGCAATCTATTAATTATAAATTAATTCAAAACAAATATAAATAAAAAAATATTTTTTTAATATGTTCGCTTGCAAAGTGGAGCATATCGATTTACACAGTATATCCACTCCCAAAGTAAACTATATGAATCGCCGCAATTTGAAGACGTCTTGAAAGATAATTTTCAACCCAATGAGCAACTATTTATGTATTTTAAATAATCCGACTAATGGAGAATCAAACTCGCATTTCTTGGATTACTCAGCGTGTGCGATACCGGGGAGACAATTATTGCATAAAAATTATCATTAAAGCCTAAGTGGCTGGGATACGTTTAAACGTATCGTCAATGAACTGTTAAACCTCCGATTTGACGAGATTGAAAGTGAAAAAAATCGTCTTATTATATATGTAACATTTGAGGCACCAATTTTCAATTATATAGTATTTTATTTTAGGTACTATAATAAATATTAGAGGTTTTACTCGAACTATGTATTTAATACAAATGAAAACGAAATGAAAAATTACTCCTAGTAATTACTTATGTGACAGAATTGTAACATTGAAGGTTTTAACAGCTCAACGATAAAATGTTTAAATCAGTTAATTACTAATACCAAAAAGTTGTATTTGAAATAAAAACTTCTAGTGCTAAATCTCAGAAATATGTTTAATATTTATTACACTTCGAAGTGATTATCATAAAGTAGAAAATCTCACAATTTGACAGTAAAATGTACTATGTCATATTTCGGTAAGATATAACATTTCTAAAAAAATAATCTCTACAGGGTGTCCAATTTTCCCCTCATTCGTTTAGCAGAGGCGTTCAATATTGGGTCGGAATCCAATTTTCGTGTGCTGAATTAGATTACTGTAAGGCATTGCGAGCGCTCACATCTGTATATTATAAAAATGCCCATGTAGGGAAAATTTTGTGACAAAAAAGAAAAACATGACTAGATGGCCAGCCAAGCGGTCGGATTGGATTTCATACCTATAAATGTTATATGGAATTTTTAACAGTAAAAACTTTTATATTTAATTTTATTTGATATCCAGAGCTTTTCGGAATTCACTTGACTTATCACTAAGAAAACCTTGCTTTCTCAGCTACCATCCGCCACGTTTACACACAGTTAGACAGGCGTATACCATGGCGTACTCAACATGGGTTTTATTCGTTCATTAGCAGTTTTTGAAGACCTTGATTGGCGTGCACTAGAGTGTGCGTACTTCCGTGGTAATTATAACGTAGCCTGACAATTTTAAAAAATATTTAACCAAACTATACTCAATGGTCATCATATTTTTAACGGTAAGTCGTTAATGTATGTGTCTTTAAAAATATCCAATGTTTTAAAATGAGGTTCAAGATTCTGTTTTAAAATTATAGTTATTATGTTTGCTCCCAAAGTGGAGCATATGGATCTACACAGTGTGAAGATATCTACTTTGAAAGTGGATTATATGGATCTGCGCAATGTGAAGACGTCTTGACAGTTTTTTTTCATGAGAATTGGTTGTCAGACAATTGCTCAATCCAATGGGCATCCAGTCCTGCATTTTTAGATTCTTTCAAATTCAACAGATGGGGAATCGAACCCGCATTCTTCAGATTGCACGCTACTAACAGCGCTAACCGGGGAAACAAATTATTCTTAGCCATATTGTTTTATACAATGTTCACTGCTAAAGTGGATATTTTGAAAATTCAAAATTAACAAGAATGATTTAAAAAATAATCGTTAAGACGAAGTAAATAAATAAAAACTGTCGTGATATAATATTAAAGCATACGGAAATTTATTTTTACCGCAACGAATGACATTTAATTTATAATATTTATCACGAATTCGTATAACGTACCAAGTAACCCAAGTACATTCCGGGTTCTGGGATAGACTCGGAAAATCAGGCCCCAGGCGAGACTGGAGTTAATTCAAGCGAAATAAACATCTATATACAAGGTCCATCAATCCAGGGAAATGAAAAACGCCACCTTTTGAGAACAAAACAATGCCTTTAAACGTCTATCAGCATATTATTACTATCGAGAGTTTTGTTGTTTGGGCTTTTGTTGTATGAAAATAATGAATAATTCATTGTTTAGTCATAAATTCCACTTCAGCGGAGAATTTTTGTAATTAAAATAATTTTAACATTCAAAAACAAATTAATTTTGATTTTAAATTCGAGAGATAAATTCTACTCAACAAATTTAATATCAATAGCAGTATTTTCGGAAATAATTTTTAATTTTATATATTAAATCATAAAAAAACTACATTAATTTTTCCTTCAGGCATAGTTAGACTTTGAAGTCGAATTTTTTGAGTCTTATTTTCATTATATTGATTGTATTAAGTATTCATTTTTAAAAAATTGTAGATTTCAATTCAAAGTCTTCCAGCAATTAATTAAAAGCATTTTATGCTAATAATTTTTATCTAGTTAGTTATCTAAATAATTAAAAAAAAATATTTAATCTATTGGTAACGTAAATTCAAATAAACGTTGTATACGTTACAGCAAAGTTATCTGAAACATTTGTCAGAAATTATATTGTTAATTTTATTAAAATTTTTGCTTGGATACTTGTATTTACAATTGATAAAAGTTTTTTATCCTCTTTGTTCATATCTTGTTGATATTAGAGTCAAAGATTTTAAAGAAAATACTGAATTTTGATTGATTTGAAAATAAAACTAAATAAATATATTTAAAAGGTCACCGGAAATGAATACTACATGATTAATTTACGTGCAAAAATGGCAGTATGTACTTTGGTAATTAATAAAGAACAGGAAGAATATAATCCCTCAAAAAATGAGATTTTTATGTCATATTTAAATTGAAAGTTTGATAAACAAGATACAATATAATATAATATATTGTATGGCATATGCAATAGCGAGCTTTCTGTTTTAGTATTCTATAAAAGCTCTGAAAATTAAAAAAAATATCTAAAGTTTCAATGTGCTTGCAATATTAGAATTGGGAAGTTTAATAATTGAAGACGATAAAAGGCAGTAAAGTATTAAAAATCATAATAAAAAATATAATGCATGTAATAAATAATACATAACTTTATTATGAAAACTGCTGAATGCGTACTATTTTTTCAAATATGTCCGCTCTGAAAATGGAGCGTAGGGATATATTGTAAAGATTATTACTCAAGAAATACAGTATATAGATTTAAGTATTCCCAAGATTTTTTAAGGGAGAATTAGATGTCAGCTAATTGCCCATTAGTATTTTGTTTATTTTAATTCAGCAGGTGTGAAATTGGCAGGCTAGCTTCTTTACCATTGGGAGGACAGATTATCAATAAAAACCATTAAGTTCACGAGAGTTATATAAACTGTATTTGGAAATAAGTTTTTTATATTCATTTTGTATAGAATTAGAACCATAATGTGCTTGGTAAAGTTTTTTTGTTAAAAAATTTATTGTTTTAATATTTGATCATTCACTCCTTCCATTGGAGCTTTTCGCCTGGATTTTTTATGCAGCTACAGAATTTTAACCCCCTCCTCATAGCGTGCGCGTGCGTATCAACTCGGTCACCACGGCAACAAATATTACAACATCCACCGTGGAAAGAAAAAGGACGTAACCCACAAGGAACAAAACAAAACATTCAAAGGTTTGGATCAAAGTTAAAATATTGAAAAAATAAAACCCCAAAGCGCACTAAGACTAAAACCTGTGTTTTATTTATCTAATTTCATATTAGTTCAAGTCATTAGAGAAACACCAAAAAAACCAACATAGTCCTTTATCCTGGACGCAAAAATAGCTCTTCCTTTTTTTAAACTTAACATAAAATTTGGATACCAATTTGCATCTTATCGTCTAAGTTTAAGTCACGTTTTAAAATATCGTTTTATTTTTTGCAATTTCTTTTATTATTAGAAGGTGTTTATAAAACATGAACAAATTATATGTTATTGCAAACATGTGCCAATAATACTAAAGATTGCGAAAAATAAAACTATCCTTTACAAAGTGATTTAAACTAAAAAATTAAGATACGTATTTCTGAAATATTGGCGACGTTATGTTGTTTTGAAAAATTATGTATATGAGAACGCGTACTGTATTATGATTATTAAAAAAAGCTGTATAAAAAAACTTACATTGTTTTTCTGTTATACAGTTAATATAAAGAAATTATTTTCTAGAATTTTCCTCTAACGAAAAACTTGAACCTTAGTCGGTCAATAAAAACACGATTCTTCAATATAGCGAAAATATTGTCTTGTTATAATCATCTACTTTATATTCTTCATCTATAGCAAATCAACTTAGGTCCTCGGGGTCGGGATAATAAATGCTATTTCCTCCAGATTCTGATTTTGGCTAATTTAGTTTTGTGTCCGGCGACCGCAACCAAATTGAACGTCAGGTCTCCTGGAAAGGGGGATGGGATCAAGGCGAGTAGGTCGGAGTTTGTTTGTTCTTTACCCCTCACTGTACAAATACGCGACGCCACTGGACGTGTGGACAATCAGCCACGAGGGGGTGAATAAAAACACGCTTTTGTCTCCGGATTTATCTCTGTTATGAGATATTTCGTCATACGTTGAGTACCAGGGGCGTCTGGTAACGGATCATTTATTATAGAAATAAAAATGAAAAATACATACGATTTTCATTTGTGAAAAATATATTTTTGGACCTGAAAAATTGCTGCGTTGTTTTATTTTCGTATCAACATGCCATATGTTTTTTCATTTATTTTTGTACATACTCAAAATAAAGAGAAATGTCATGAAAACGATTTAAAAAAATATTATTATTGCTTATATGTTATTTTTAATATATTGTTAGGCCTTATATTAACTAAGCAGAACTCCGGATTATAACACCTAGTTAAAATGATTTTCGAAAAAACGTTACATTATTTTGTCAGATTAATACGTCAGCTGAACGTTCATATTCAGGAAAGATCCAACATACTACTTGCTAGTTTTGATATATTTGAGAAAATATAAGGTTGAATATATATAAATTGATGATATGTCATTATTTTAGAACGTCAATACTTCTTCTTTTTCTTATACCATAATTACTCCCAAAGTGGAGCATATGGATGTACACAAAGTAAAGATATCCACTTCGAAAGAAGAGTATATAGATCTCCGCAATGTAAAGATGTCTTGACAAATTATTTTACACGATAATTGTTTGTCAGGCAATTGATAGACCCAATAGGGATCTTTGCATTTTAAAAAATTCGACAGATGGGAAATCGAACCCGCGTTCCCCGGATTCCAAGGCGCGCACGCTATCACCTACGCTAACGGAGAGACAGAATATATTTGACATCTAAAATATCTCTCTCTATCTCTCTCTCTTATTGCAATATCTGATTCCTAGGCGAAGCATATGGCTATCACGTGATGTCTCCAGGATTCTTTGTCACCTGCCAGCCGCTTCGCATCTTCCCAGGTCATACCGGCTCTTTTCAGTTCCGCTGAGTGCATCCTTGGGATGGTGCCCAACGGTCTTTCAAGTTGCCGGAATCCCACCGGTCGAAAAAAAGACAAGTAGATGCTAGACTTTAAAACATATAAGTATAAATCCTAAACGAACTGCCAGATCATAAAGTGACATAATAATTTGAATAAAATCATTCGTCAGAATTTCAAAGTATGTATAAAAATACGCGTATCAAATATTTAGATTGATTATAGAAACTAATATCAGAAACACTGAGAGAAACGAAACCTTACAGTTGAATTAAAAAACATGCCCCTTTAGGTACGACAGAATTTCACATTTATTATTACTTATTATTTACTAAGTGAACATTGTTTTATTTTGTACTATGCCCGCTTCGAAGGTGGAACATATGGATCTAAACAATATGGAAATCTCCGTTTCGAAAGTGAAGTATTTGAATCTCCATCATGTGATATGTTATCAGATTATTTTTAAATATTATAGTGAAACCATGCCTTTAAAAAGTTTTTTCTTAAAATTTATAACGTTATATTTTTAAATGTAAGTATTAAATATAAAAAAAGATTATGCAAAGCTTTTATAATGTGTGGTTATTGTAAACCAGGTTTACGTTGAAGTATTTCTTACCATTCAAACTCGATAGATATTCACATTCCATTATATTATTACTATCTCCTATGAATATAATATAATCTAAGTACGTACTATTTCTTTTGAAGTGCTATGCATTTCTGATTAAACCGTACCCCGTCCGCCATATTCCAGACATTTTTTTCAACTTTTCTAGTCGTACATTAATCATTTTTCCGTTCAACAAGAAACCACAAAGGTTCCTTTTTTGCGAATAAAGGATTGAAATAGACTTTTTCTCAATATTATTCATTGCATACAGAAAAAGAGCTTTTTTGCAATTCGAAGTTAAAGTTTCATTTGGAAGACTTTTTAATCTGGGTTGCAATTGTGTGAGATATTATGAAGTCATTCTTACAAAAGCTTTTGAATTTTATTCGAAAAGTTTTCCTTTAAATGTGAGTTATTGTTACTCTGCATAGTTCGTATGACATTATAAAGTTACTTGACATATTAATTAACAGAAATTATACAATTTATGAAATTTAAATATATTTTTTAGTTAAATTTTAAATTATTTGGATAATGTCATATATTTAGATGATAAATTCTGTCTAGATGCTGTTGCATATAATATATTTTTTTATACCATGTTCGCTCCCAACATGGAGCATATAGATCTACACAATGTGAAGATATCGACTCCGAAAGTGGATTATATGGATATCCGCAATGTAAATACGCCTTAACAGATTATTTTTTCACGTTTGTCAGACAATCACTCAACCCAATGATGCATCCAGTCCTGCATTTTCGGATTTTAAAAATCCGATAGTTGTGGAATCGAACCCGCATTCCCGGATTGCTAGGCGCACAAGCTACCAACTACCCTACCCGGGAGACACATAATATATATATATGTATACAATTATAATGTAACAGTGATCTATCTCCTTTCTGAAACTCGATTAATTTTTAAAAATTAAAGTTACATTTATGCTGCGGATGCCTCCAGAGACTTCTGCTGTCTCTTCAACAGTAAGATACTAATTGCAATACGTATTCGGGCATGGTAAAAGAGCATATCCTGGAAAGATTAAAAGCAACAAAAATGACGAGTTCTAGAGACTTACATAGGAAACACAGAGAACATTTAACCCGTGTAGGGAACGGATATGATTTAAAAGATCACAATTAATCGATAATATATATTATACAAAGCTATTAATCTTTATCCATCATAATCAACTCAAATATTATTTCAGTATAAAACATTTATGCACACACACCGTATAAACGATACAAACATTAACTTTGCCATATATATTATCAGCCAATATCTCACAATACACATTGGAATCATAAACTATACTATAACAAAAATGACACCTTGTTACTTTATACAATTTGTATATTATAAGGTTGTAATAGTAGGCTTTTAAAATACAGCCTAGTATTATAATTTAACAATATCTGAAGAATACTGAAATTACTTCATATTTATTGAATTTCATGCGTTAAATATTATTAGCTTTTTCATATTGCGATTAAAACTATCAAGATGTATTTGATATTTATAGAGTCAGCCACCTTTGATAATTTGCAAGTATTGTCGTTATGATACTTATGATAAAGATATTTATATTTATTTTTTTGATACGTCTCTTAGTTTATCAATGATATTTTATGATTAATTTTTATTACAGGAAAGGAATAATCATATAAATATGTACAATTGTTAAAAATATACAAGTATCTCCGCAAAAGTCGAGCTTAGCTGTTAAGTAAAAGTTTTCTTTTACTGTTGCAACGAATTTTCCCTTCACAGAATTACTTTCTTACATCATTTTCTTATGCATCTGTTTACACATCTTCGCATTGCAAAATTCGTTTGGTTGTTCGCACGGATGCACCAAAAACAACGTTCCCCTTGAATTTCTCCAAGGAACAATTTCATTAGTGGTACTCTCTCTCCAGCCTCGCGCACCTACCTGCCTTCCGTCCCAGTCGGGCGTCTTTATAGTTTTAATTAAGCGAATTCCTCGGGCCATAGACCCGCTCGAATATATTACTCGGCATTAACGGGGCCAGCCAAAATGTTCGGCCCGTATACCGCCACTTCACTATGAGCGCCTAATACTTCACGTGATTTATTTCTAACAAGAACTCATAATATAAAGAAGTAAAAATGCCAACAAAAACACTATTCTTACCTTTGTTTTTCTGCTTTCCACTCAAGCTTTCAGAAAAGCTTTTATCATTAAAATTAATTTAGATACACACATCCACATAATATTACGTTGGAAGTACAGCGTATTAAGTAATGTGTTCAATAAACTCAATCATTTATTACCTGTTACAATATAATACTCAGACCAAGAAAGCAATACCATACTTTTGATTACCTTTACCTTTTTAATAATTTATTTAGATACAATGGTAAACTATCACTTTTACCACTGCAGTATAAAGCATATAAGCTTAAAAGAAGTTTACTACAGTAGACAATTTTAGTATAACTAGTTATTATCAATAAGCCATTACTTTTCTTTTTATTTTTGAAAATTATCCCTGAAATCATCTGAAAGCTCTTATATATTTTAACCTTTTAAATTCTGGGAGGTATTCATATGGCGGAACCCGGAAGGCAAGCAATTTAAAAAAAATCAAAACTTAAAAAATACATCTTTTATAATATCGAAAATTCTTGACAATATGTTGCGTCTTTACATTGTATCACGAAGAGATGTCACTGTGCATTCAAAATGTAATATTATTTAAAAAAGTCAAACTTGGCTAGATATTGAGTGATAACTGCAGCGTGTATACGCGCTCATTTTATATGGCTGGTCTGCTGTGTACGGGATTACAGAGCGCGTTAAAAAGTTTATGGCATAGAACCGGTTAATGATAATAATAAAAATATCATCTATTTATTCTTCAATCGTATAGTGATTGATTATTGAAATAATAAACGATTTATTAAATAGTTCTTTTCGATCGCTTGACAGTTTGTATAGCAATTTAAAGATAATACATTACAATACGTAGTTTAAATAATTTACATTAGCTGAGATTGAGGGGTAAAAATCAGCATTGGTATAGAGATAATTTAATTTTTTGTTTGACAATTGTGTAAGATATAAAAAATTTCTTACGTTGAAATAAAAACTATATATATATACATATATATATATCCTTAAATGTATACTTCAGGCTTGATGAAAATGTTTGCTTGGATTTGAAACCTCAAATCCAGATTCTTGTATCAACTTTCCCCTCGGCAATATTATTATACAGCTCGCGAGTTGGTAACAAACATTGTTGGATAACATTTCTTATGAAGTTTCCCATCGCGTTTTGTCGGTTTGCGCCAGCCAACTTGGGAAATAATTGTAGAATTGCCGACAACTGCAAACACTGCCTGTTCCCCGACCACAATTTGACAATCTTAATTAAGTGGATAATTTTCTTAGTGATGTAAACAAGTGAACCTATCTTGTTTGTAGTATACGATAAGTATATATGATAAGTACGACGTTGAAATAATTTAAATACCTGATTTTTACAGTCGCGAATAAAATTGTTTTCTTCTTCTTTTCCTGGTACATTTACACCATGACATCATTACGGAAAGCTTGCATTAAATGATATTATATCCTTTCATTTTCTTCAGCAGCCAGAAGGTTAGCATGCGATCTTTGGAGCCGTGCATCGGAAGTTTTATTCCAAGAATTGCTGGACTTACAAGAAATCTTAAGATGCAGAAGTGGATGCCAATTAAGTTGACTGACAAACCAACATATATTCACATTGTAGAGATCCATATGCTTAATTATAGTGAAGACATCTTAACTTTATTAAAATTAAAGTAATTTGGTAGGTGAAAATATATCCCGGAGACGCCATGTGACGCTGATATGCTCCATATAATAAGAAAATATGACAAAATAAAAAAAACTATAATTAAAAAATATAATTTTTTAAATCAGTAAATATTTTTTTTTTTTTTT
>JAGVSQ010007591.1:0-15178 GCA_022683975.1 Rhyacophila evoluta
AGATCCATATGCTCCACGTTGGGAGCGAACATGGTATAAAAAAAAAAAAAATTATGATATTGGTCACTCAATATCTGTAAAGTAACCTTAAATACACCCTTAGTAATAACAGTTTTCATTTTATTTTTAATCAATAGTCAACAAAACAATCAATTTTGAATCAAAAATTATAAGGACAATTAATGATAATGACATTATTATAGTAACGTAATAGTTTGTTATTTTGTAAGGATCTTCAATAATCACCTCGATGTTTTATGATATATATTAATTGCTATTTATAAATGTATCATAACGATAGTTTTCATCGATCAAGGTGAGCCAAATTATAGCCGTATTTGCATTTTGAAAATAATCTACGTACTTCTTACACGTACGTTTTTATTTCAGACAAGTTATAATGTTGAAATAAAATATTCTCATCACTATAAATATATTTTTTAAATATCCCTACGGACGTACTTAAAATGGTTTGTGTTTGCTATATCCTTGTAAGGTAGAATAATTATTTTTTATCAGTGGCTCTTTCAAATATGGGTCAAATAGATATCCAAAGTCTGACAACATATTAACTGTGGAAAGAAAAAAGGAAGTAAGTAGCCCACATAGTAAAAAAAAATCAGGAGGCAAAAAACGTATATTTAATGATATTGGGCCAATGAGCTTAATACTATATAAATTTAATAATTTATTTAAGAAAAACGAATAAAATTGACGCGGTAAAGGTCCTTTTTCCTGGTCTGAAATTTAACCAGCTATTCTTTTTTCCAACATAAAAGCTAAATTTAGACACTAATTTGGCATTTACATCATTTTGCTAGAACGTATATTAAATTTCAAACATTGTGATTATCGAATACAAGCTATTTCGAAAAATTGAGGGTTACGTCCTTGTCTCTGTCCACAGTCGATATGTTAACAGATTTTCAGCCAATTACTCAATTCATTAGGCATCCTGTCATGCTTCCTTAAATCTTTTAAAACTTCATGTAGCTACTTTATTTGAACACGTGATGACTCTGAAAAAAGTGATCAAACTTACCAACTAACGGCTACCGAAATAATAACGAGAAATTGTTTACCAATTAAAACATATATTACGTTCATACTTATAAACTGATGACTAAAAAAATATGTTTGTGCGTATACAGAAGTATTCTAATTTTATCTATGACATTTTATTAAGTAATTATTTAAGTCACAGTTGAATCTAAAACGCAATACTTGTCCAGTGAGTCAACAGTTTGGGCTATTTTCGAAAATAAACACTTCAATTTATTGCTAGCACATGGGTTCACAGATTCTCTGATACAAATGAAAACCATTAACATTCTCCTAAGCGACTTTAATAGAACAATTTATTGGCGACTAGGAAAATATTTCAGATCTGAATTGAATGAGTTATTATTAGGAAACTTTGCAGGAATATTTTTTAACGCTATAACTCTTTAAATAGTCCAACTTTAAATAAATCTATCTATTTCTTTTGGTGAAACATATATTGTACTAGCTTAGTTTTATTACGACGTTAATGATTATATTCTATATGTGAACTATTTTTATCTGCACCGAATGTGATTTCTCGACGTTTTTACTCATTCATTTGAGTTATGTTGTGAATATTGTAAAATACTTTTGTATCCTTTTTATACAACTTCTATACATATTATTTAAATAAAAGATATAATTACTTCCTCTCTCTCTTTTTTCAATCATGAATTAATAATTGTATTTCGATCGGTAAAATACTTTTTTACTGCTTCTTATATAACTTAAGTTTATGTATGGAAAACAATTTTGTGACAATTGGTGAAATAGTGAAATAAAATCATTTTAATATTTGAAAATGAAAGAGATATTGGATTCTTTCAAATAACAAAAATCTGAGATATGCTTGCAATATTAAAACGCAAAATGATGATATACATATTTCTTTATATTACGTAGAATTTTCAAATCCACGTACGTACGAAACTGTAGTATCATTTTTTCTAAGAAATAATAACGAGTATTTTTTTATTTTCAGTACAAAGAAAGCTCTAAGGAAAGATGCTGACATTATTTAAATATGCTGTTTTTACTTTACATATATACACAATTCAAAAAGAATCAGTTGGCATATTTTTTTTCTATTCATTTCTTTTCGCGTGAGATATTATATTTATTTTTTTAAAATCACCTGAAACCACGAGCACATTCAAGGTGCGATAAATTGTTCGAATAATATCGCTGTAATATTTCTTGGTAAAACTTTTGCGGGGAAGAAAAGTCCATTGAAATAATATTTTCAGTGGAGGCTCTACCGCCGTTAGAAGACACCCCGTTGCTAATTTCTATACTTTGGGGAGGCGCGAATGGAAAACTACCACCTGCTGGGCTTGTAACGAGAAACCCGTGAATGCGTACATATTTAAATGCGTTTAAGCAATACACAATAAGAGAAAGTTTGAAATCGAAAATAATCCACTATTCCTATTCAGCGGTTATTTTAGGAGGTAATGGATAGTAGGAAATGCTTAAATTTGAGTACGATTTCAAATTTATGCTTATTGTTTGAAAATTTCATCTAAAGAACAAAACCACAATAAATTTATTAACAAGAAATTACGTACAAAATTAAAACCACAAATATTCGTACATATGATAAAATTCAACACAATATGTTTTAATCCATACAGTTTAAAATACAGCATTTAGTATAACTTTATGATTTTACAAACGAAGTAAAGTAAAATTATCATTAAAACTGCCTTTACTCATAAATGCAAATGACAGATTTCATACGCAAACATTAAAATATTTAGAGTTTACTAAATAGAAAAGGTTATACAATATATATCTTTAGTTACACACGATCCTTATTTAAATTAATATGTTTATAAAATTCTTCTATTTTGTCAGTATCAAAGACTTCATTATATGTATTAATGTGTAAATTTAAAAACATCTTAAATATTCAAATATAATATACCTGGCAACATCTGTGTTTACATATCTACGCAGATTTACTTAAATATATTTTACAATAGTGTTAATGTATAATGTCAAAATGATTATCCTTTAATATAATATGTCAACACCAAAAATTGAGCATAACGATCGACACGGTATAAAAATGTCCATTTCCATAAATGAAGTATATAGATCTCCGCAATTCAAAAATATGTTTTGACAGTTTTTTACGGGAACTGGTTGTCAGCTTATTGCTCAACTCATCATTTGTCCAGTCTTGTATCTTCGGATTTTTTTAATCCAGTAGCTATAAAAATTAAGCCTCACCGTAATCTCGTGCCTATTTGGGAGGTAAATTATCATTTTTTTAACTTACAATTAATTGAAATAAATTACAAATATTTGCTCACTTATACAGTTTTCAATTTAAATTTCAACGCACTGTTTTTTTCTATTCTTTTTTAATCGACATTAAATAAATTTCACTTATAAAATGAATATCTCACTGATTATACAACACCAAGTCAAATTAAATGAGTTGTGAGTAACTTTCTTTTGCAAGAAACACTGCATCTGCGTTATTATTTAAGTCGTAAGAGCTTCTCGTCTTTTCGTGTATTCACGTATAGCAGTAACTTAGTGAAAAGTGCAAACGAATACGCAAAAGCTTTCTACATTGCTTTTTGGAAACATTATATATTCATTGAGCGGAAACGCAGTGAGTGAAATTTTGCTAGCAAGCGTGAATAATGGACCTCACTAACGTATGCCACACATCCAGGATGCTTTCAATTGCATTTTGAGAAATTATTGCTTAAAGTGTTTGAATCATGTATTTCAAATATACGTCATTCATTACGTCTGTTTATTTCACTTTGAATCCCTTTTAACTGATGATTCTTCCATATGCATGTATTAAAGTATACGTGTAAATTTTAAATAAAACTATTAATGCTTCTCTTAAGAGAACACATTTTTAAAATTAAATTATAAAAATGAAGTGTATATACCATAGAACTGGTAAATGTGAACACATGTCTTGATAAATTATATCAGGAGAATTGGTTTTCAGGTAATTTTTCAACCAATCTTGCAGTTTTGGTTTTTTTTTTTTTAATCTAGCACATGTGGAAATCGAACTTGCAATCCTCAAATCTGAAGGATTTATGCGAATTTCTTGATCAGGATGTCAAATAAAAATTAAATTAAAAAGAAAAATGGGACAGGTTGATCGAAAGCTATAATAATTAAAATGATGGTGTCCATCGTTATACGAGTAATAGAGAAAATATCTATCTTACATGTTTAAATTTCAATAATAAATGCTATCAACTAAGGCTTCTCGATAGAAATTGATTAAAATACAAACTTTTTAATATATATAAACGTACATGTGAACCAATTGTAGTCCAGGTTTTGAATTTAAGCATCTCAAGGGTGTTTGAACATGAAATATCTAAAAGTATACTCTGATTTGTTCTTAGTAAAAATGTAATTTTAATTTTAAATATTTTACAATACATTTTCGAACACCTATAGCGACCTATTAATTGATGACCTACAGAGTAAAAAGTATTACACAAGACACTTGATGGGCGTATAAATATTATATATTTTGGCAAATAAACAAATCCAAGGTTTTTATACAAATTTGCCATCAATATTAATTTGGCAATCCAAATAACAAGTGCTTGTTTTAAATTTTCATCAATATCAATCATTACTGAATCAGTTGAATATAAATGCCAAGCTGATATTGTCACAATAAATTAATGTGTTTGTTTTTTCTTTAAATATATTTTACAAGAGAGTAATCTTCATTGCATTGTTTCCAAAAATGTTGGTGTTATTTCTCAAATATTTTTGTTTCACATTTCTAGATTTTTTTCTGTACACTTAGCGAAATACACAATATCACTCTACACATATATTTTATTCCGCTTTTTAATATACATGACTAAGTGTCTTTGATATTTTATTTATCTGGTTCGAAATACAGCTTACGGAGAGAGTTATTTGATAAGAAAACAGGAAACACAGTGAAGGATTTCGGTAACCTCATTGATTGGGCAATGAAACGTACTAAAGTTTGTAATCGCACCCTAACTTTCTCTTTTGCGAAACTTACAACATCAAATTTAATCATCTCGATATTCCATAATGCTTTTCCACATTTATAAAATCAATACAGTGCTTAATATTAATGATTCTAACTTAGCGATTTTTTGCCAAGAAATATCATTTTTTCACATCGAAATTCTTTTAAATTACACAACGCCAACATAAAACTTTCAAAGTTGTAAAAAGAGATTTTTTCAATATAGAATTACCATAAAGAATTCTTTACGGGAATTACAATAAGTAACGAAAAATTCATTTAGGAAAGTAATTTTATTGCTATTTTTATACTTTCGAACCTTTCAATGACGAGTTTTTATCTTGGTTATGAATAATTTTTAGACATAAAAGTTTTAAACGTTTGAAAATATAAAAAAATAATATAATTCGGTTAATAACTAAGCCATCACTATTATAAATCTAATCAGATTCATATTAACTTTTCCATTGTACAGATATATGGAAATGATACTATAATAGTTTATCAGTCATTTGCTTATAACTAAAGGATTTCAAAAAACAAATAATCACTCTTTTTTGATAAAATTATGACGCTGTTTTGATAATAAATTACCTAGTATTATATTTACTGATGATTTGCTCGATAGTTACAAAATTCTCCAAAAAATTTTTAAATTATAAAAACCTTATAAAAGTATAAAATTTAACCAAGGAAAACAAAATAGGTGATAGTACTATTATTTTGAATTTAGAAGTGAATTGGGAAAATTTACTTATAATTAAAAATATTTACACGTTGGCTTATGCTCTATAAATTTTCCAATCATTTTTTTCACTATAACGCTTTCGATTAATTAATTAAGTTGGCAATAAAACTATAATTTATCTCGTCCGATAAGTAATAAAAACTTTATTTTTTCCAATGGAGCTGGTTAGTTTCAACTTATTAACATTATTACAAGTTTCTCGCTGCTCAGTGACGTTAGAAGTTAAACAAGTTAAACTAACATTTGCAACATTTTGTAGCACAAAGCAAGAAAACTTTTTCTTCTACTGAAATACTAAGAAATATAATAATTCTTTCGTATGAGAACTTCTAGCCATTTTCTCTCGCCTGTCGATGTTTTTCTTCACCTAATTGAATGTTAAACGGCTTCTTGAAATCACATTTTATAATAAATCTTCGACTGATATTAAAAGAAACTTATGCAAATATATATCTCATGTTATTTTCATGGTTTTTTTTCAGTAGAGCATAACATTGACAATATCATTCATATTATCATTTTTATAGTCTTTGAACGAATACTATTTTTAAGAATTGTAATTTATGTTTGTTAAAACTGCTTTTTGTTTTGATTTGAGATTTTGATTTAAATATTTACAAAGCTTACACGATAATCCGCCCAGTGTTTTTTTAAGAATGAAATATTATAAAATATGTAAAAGTATGCTTAATATGTACAGTAAATTTTAAAACCTATGGTTATTTTTAGTTTTTTAGTAATATCATTTGAATTATATATTTAATACCTATCTAATAGCGTACAAATTGCTATCTGAAATTGCTAAGAAAACAGAACATTGAACTTTTCACACTTTTAGAATGAATATTCAGAATGAATTAATAATAATAAGGTTTTTTTTTACTTGAAGAGAATTTTTTAATATTAAAAAATTTATAATTATATAAATATCTATTCATTGGTTGAATGATATGTTTCTTTAAATACTTTGATACCATAACTAAAATTATCTGAATCGTAGACATCTATTCGGTCGTAGTGAGTTTGAACCAGAAAAAAAAAATTTGCAAATATAATCGATTCACTCCCGAAAAATTTAAAATTTACATAACTGACAGGCTTTTCGACAAACTATATTATTCTGAAATAAAAATCTTCTCCGAAAAAATCTTTCCATAAAAATCCGCAATATTTTTATGGAAAAATTATTGCGGGTTTTTTTTAAATATTCAAAAATTCTTTATTTCTAATATTTAAATTTCTTTCAAGAATAATATAATATATATCACCGCTATTTGGGATTGAAAATACATACATGCGGCGTAGAAAAATTGACGTAACTTTTTATTTTATTGTCCCACGTAAAATCAACGTAAAGTATTTCAGCAGAAAAAACTTTCATAATATGCAAAAAGTGAGCTATGAGTTCTTAGTTCTACATAATATTAGTAAATTGTTCGTACATGTATTTGGTCACGTTTGAAAGTATACATTATTAAAGTTAAATGCTTAGTATTAATTTATATATGTTTATATTATCAACATAATATATGACAAATTCTCCAACATATTTTTCATGAACCGTCAATAATATCCAAGACCTTAATGATTTTATTTTCATTACTCACTACGTTAGAAGTATATTGTGTTTTATTGGACGTAAAAATCTTTTTTTAAATAAAATAAATTTAAAGAGTACCATGACTCTTTCGAGAAAAAATTCAATACGGTTAACATTTAGTGTTGTTGACCAATCGAAAAAAAAATTCTACTTATATGCAAAAAAAAATGTAATAATTTTACAATTTATTGGAATTATATTAGTATATTTTGTATAGGATGGCAAAATTTCTAAGCTCATTGTAACATCCAATTAACAACTGAGAAATTTTATAGTATAAATAACCTACTCTGGTACCACAATCTATCGTTGTATTACTGGCAAAAGACGTTAAGGTGAATAAGTGAGTTTTGAAATATTCGTATTTTAATATTTGAGTCTCTCTGCCAAATACATTTTCCTTCATTTCCTTTTTCATCAAAGACAATTTCTTAATGTATTTACACTATACCTAATTATTACCTGGATATTTTTACTCTATTTTCTACCTTATTTATATACTTTGCTACTTAATTAATCTTACTAACACGACCTCTTGCTGTTCATTTTTATGGAGTTAGAATTCAATTGAAGCGATAGAACTTAATTTATTCTATATGTATGACGATTTCAAACGATTTCAGATTTTGTGTTGACATTTTAATATGTAATGTAGCTATATATTTGCTTTATTAAAAACATTCTAAAAGTACATGCGACGTGTTAAATTTTCTTCGACACACATTAGTGTAAATATTTCAGTGAAATGCCAAAAACTGTCTCTTTTTGTATGCCATGATATCGATCTTGACATCCAATTTACCCTTTTCCGTTTTCTATCCGTACCTTCAAAACGTTGGGGTTAAAATGTTACACATATTTTGAGTTGAATTTCTTTTGATCCACGCGATGGGTAAGTGCTACCGCGATTTGGGTTTTAAAATTCAGCCTTTTGTCGCTTTATTATTCATGATAGAATAAATGACGGATAAATTCTTTTCAATTATATTTTACTACTTTTTCTATCACTAATAATGAATACACAACTAGATATTTTTCATCAAAGATAGATAGACAAATTTAAATTAAAACAAAATGAATTGAATTAAAAATAATAAAAAAAAAACATATTTTCATGCAAACGATACCATAACTGGTCACACGCGTACTATTTTATAAATTTTCATAATTTTCGTAAAACACAATATAAAAATACTGTTATTAAATTTATTATGATATTTTTGGGAATACCCAACTAAAAACTAACGATTGTCAAAAGTTTCAACAAGATAACTATTCATACTTTGAAAATACATATACTTCATATTCGAGGCAAACCTATTTAAATAATATGTAGTTTAAATTATTATTCATATGGATATTTATTTATTTTTTAAATGGTAGCAATATCATTTGTCAACATTATTCGATAGTGACTCAACTTGACATATACATCTCGTTTGTCAATTTGTCTTATTAAGTTCAATGACAACAAAGTCAGTTCAAATTGTGTGATACTCACAGTCATTTAGAATAATTGTATCTGGCTCAATCTTACATTTTTCAGCATACGCATGTTACGTAAAATATCCACTTAAAAATGATTACATACGTTATTATTATATAAAACGTAAAAGAACATTCGTTAAATAATTCTCGCTAATCTGAGTCAGCATTAATAATCCGGGATTGAAACGTTTACAGGAAGTTCCGGTAGTGGCTACAGGGTGTTCCCAAAAGCCAATGCACGGCCGCGCTGCGCTACCCTAATAGCTAATGGCCAGCTAATGGGATTAAATGGACACAGATATTGAACCCGAAGCGATTATCTCTGGCTGGACGTCCCTTGGAGAATCATCCCGCCGTTTTATTAAGCGATATTTAATAATCGATTTTAATATATAACTACCTACCTTTGTAGGCCAGCATTAGTATCATATTTAATATTTCATTAATTTTTCTTTAATTTTAATGCATTATTTTGTATTGTGTAAATAGCAGCATTGTATAGCAGAGTCGTTGCAGGAGACAATTTTTCAGCGTGGAGTGTCAGAAATCGTGCTGAAATCCCATTGGTCTATTATTTTTTTTCAATCCAAAGAAACTAGAATGAATTTTTGCCAGTTTAAGCAACTCATTAATAAATACTTCATCTGTGAGTACAAATATATCATAATCATCAGATGCTCCATTATTGCGTCGGATATGGTACACATATGTATTAAAAGCTTCAATTGAAAAAAATAACTTGCATGTTCCATAAATGGTTTCAGAGAATATTTCAACACCCATTTCCATTCAAAAAAATGTTAGTATATATATTCAACCAAACATAAAAAAATCTTGAAGCAAATAAAACATTTTTTAACTATGTTCATTATAATATGACAAATAAACTCCCATAACATTGATATCTATTTTTTGCCATCCTTATTCGTTAACAATTCACTCAAATTCTTAATATAAAATTGACGACTATTGATTCAAAAAAAATCTATACTATTTACTAGATACTTATGCATATATTTTACTATACATACGTATATATATACGGATATTTTATAAAGAAAAATAAATTTCAAATTTTTTGTGCATCAGAAAATTTTTCAATTCATGAAATTATAATTCTCTATTACTCAGTTGTACAACATAGAGAATAATACAAAAAATAAACAAATAAGGAAATGATGAAGAAAGAATTGGAAAAGTTATAAGAACTACATTATTTACAAACTACTTTAAGCATTACGCTTTATTCGACATAACATTTCAATACCAAATAAAATCTCCACAGAAACCTAAATAAAAACTTTTCAAATTTAAGCCATACATTGTTCGTATAGCCGAGACCCGTGGCTATTACACAACAAGTAACACGTGAATGTGAGCTTTAAGTTGCGTCGACAAGCGTCGCCGCCGCTCGAAACCAAGCCTAAAATCGGTACACGACCAAACTTTTTGGACCTGCTACATTCACTTCAATATAATTTAAACACACTTTTTTTATAATACTAGATTGTATATTTTGATTTTTTCAAGTTTTTTCTCACTCAATAATTTTAATTTTTAAACTTTGATTGAAACCATTTGTAATAAATCATTTAGCTCCCGTCTTCTCGTGGACTCAAGTCTTGATATTACAAAAAGCATACTTTTTAGTCGTAAAGGTATATAATATTTTCATTATAATTTAGAGCTTTTACCCAAATGATCCAGCGAATAAATCAAGACTGATTTCTAGAAGTATCATACTTTAATAAAATACATTTTTTCTGGGTGCTCTATAACTGAAGAAAATATGGGTTATATCTTTACTTAGAGTATTTTCCACTTGCATATTTGATTTTAGTATTTGAAATTTAAGAGGAGATATTTAATTTTATTCATAATATCAAAGTCTGGCTAAGAGGCTCAAATCCCACAACTGAAAGATTTTTTAAATCGAAAAATGTTGAACTTGTGCTAAATGATCTAAAAAATAGACTGACAGTCAATATTAGAGAAATAATATCTCAAAAAGGTTTATATGATACACTACTCTAGATGTCAAGATCCAAACACTCTACTTTCAAAACGGATATGGTACAAAAAATAAACTTTCATTCCTTGATAAATCAAATATTTTCATAATAAGTAATGGTTATTTTTGAACGACAGATGATATTTTAAAAAAATGATAGTTTAGGGTAAATTAAATTTTATTGTTTTACATCTAACTTTTTCGTTTTCAATTTAATTATCCTTTTTGTGTCTTTTCTAATTACTTGTCTGGTTTCAAAATGTTACTTCTAAAGCTATTTTACATTTCTCTTTTTCAATTCCTACTTGGCACCACCTCCCTTCTCAAGTAACTTCTACCCAACCCGACACGCATAAATTTTGCCACTTTAAATACATGATACGAAATGAACCGTTAAGTATTGTGACCACAGTCGAGAGTCGTACACCGTAAAGTTGTTAGGTAGCTTGTTCTGCCAAGCGAGGCATCGGATACGAACTCAGAACTGGGAAGCCCGGTGAACACTTCCCAACAAATTTGCATGCGCTCAATGGACATAAATGAACGCGACTGAAATTCGTCGCTTTTTGCCTGCATCATTTGCTCTGCGTTCTAACATTATTCGAAACATGCAGGTGCTAGTTTGTAGCGAAGATTACCCAAATGCATAACCTCATAATACTACAATATCTATTTTTTTAATAAATCTCGAGTTTTTTTATATCATTGATTTTTGTAATTTTTTTCACAACCTCTATTACAGCCAGAAAATTGTTTTCAACCATTCATGATCTGGATTTTCATACTTTTTAATTCGTTTTACTTTATATTTGCTACTTCTTTAAAGTATATGACTACCGCCTGACGCCTTCAATATTCACTCACTAGTCCTTTTGCATCCTCTCAGGTCCTATCTGCATCTCCTAACACCACCGAACAATACTGTAATAGTACGTAAATATAAAAATAAAATATGTGGAAAAAAATTAAATAATGATAGATTTAATTAAATCGAAAATATGTATCGACTTCTTCGGACCAGTAGGTTTTTGAACTTGCTAAATTATATTTGTAACTTTACTTACAATCTTATAGGAAGATTGTTTTATATTTAGAAATCCTAAAATTTTAACTAAGTATAATCAACAATCAAAATATTCTTACAAATAATTGGCTAAGATTAACAAATATCCACAGTTTTATACTATATATGGCAACAAATAAATGTCATAGCACAGCGCAATCAGGCCAGTCAAATCATGCAGCAATAATGTGAAAAAGCTTCGAATTATTTTTGAAATTTGGCTATATATCTTAAATATTATTTATCTTAACCGTGTATTGTATATTTTTGTTGTTTATATATTATACAATCCATATAAATAGAAAATTTACTCTCAATTTTATTTTTTTCATTATATTAAACTCAGTTTCCTATACAGATCCTAGATTTCCGTTCTGAATATAGAGTATATAGATCTCAGGAAAGTAAAGACATATCTTGGCAGAATATTTTTTACGAGGATTGATTGTCAGTCAATTTTTCCATCCAATAGGCATCGATTTTGCAGTCTTAGATTTTTTTCAATTTAGAAAATGTGGAAATCGAACTCGCAATCTTCGGATCCTAAGCGCGCATACTGAACTCTCAACCATCAGGGAGACAAATATATTACGAACAAAAGAAAATAAACTGAAATCTGTCATTCATTTGACAACAAACAAAATAAATCCAAAACGGTGAATTAAGCAGTACGGCGTTGTCCAGCCCTTGATAGTACTAGTCAACGCTCGTCCCCTAGTAATTTTGTTTGTTCACCACCATGACGGATGACATTTTGGAGTCGGTGAAAAATTGCATTATGGCTGTGGAAACGGTGGTAGGTTATACCAAAAAATACGCTGCGCATTTGGCGCTCATTGGCGACTTTCAATCGATCAATTCATATTAATACGTATTGATTAAATTGTCGTTGTAGTGTAATGAGTACATCCGTTTTCACGGAAAGCATACCGGGTGCCTAGTTTTCTTTTATTATGCTTTTAATAGCGACTATGGTATCAATAAGTAATTCATTTTTTTGTTTATTTAATGTTTTGTTGAGATAAATTATTGGTTAAAACCATTCATCATACGACATATGAGCATCAAAAAATAGTATATAAATACATAAATAAAACAAAGGAAATTGTACTGTTAATTTGTAAAAACAACGGTAAATAATTCTAAAAATCAAAAGGTAAATTTAAAAAATCAAATATAAAAAGTCTTCTGAGAATCTCAGAGAAATTTTAAAAATGTAAACAACACCATCCACTCTCACTCACTCACTGTAATATGTCAGTAACCGAAACCATTTCGAAAAATGTAACTGTTTTTTTCGTGTTGGCATGGCTACTGGCAGGTTATGATACGTGTTGTCAGCATATGGCCATTGATATAGACATCGGAATGTTTGATAGTAGTATTAGTTCCTCTTTTTAAGTTTTCACGTGGTTGACGATTTATATGGTACATATATTTTTATGTTTTATATTTCTACGTTCATATTTTCACATTTATTATTTAAATATTATTAAAATTTTTATTCGTTGCTTATATTATTTTAAATATGGAATCATTACTGAAGTATGAATTTAATTTATGACGATCTATTGTATCATGAAAACATATTTCTCTCACAGTATTTAACTAAACATTTAATACCCAACATTGTATTTTGTACATTTCCAGATTATGGCGTAGATTATCTACTTTGTAGTTCGTTGCTTTCTGAACATTCAAGCATTAAAATTGTGGCAACGTGCCATACTATCTCTTCATTGCTATACACAGTCAAGTATCTTCAAGCATTTTTACACATTATGTTTACGAATATTGCCACTGCTAACGACATTGAAATTCATATTTGAATATTATATTCAACCTATTAAATAGAACCATTATGTTGCTATAATCGTGCCACTTTTTTACTTCTGAAATTGAATTTCACAAACGAATACACTAAAAAGAAAGCAGAGTGACTAACTATTAAATATTTGCGTGCTATTCACGCTTACATACAGTTGACGTAAAGAAACTAAAATAGTACACGGATAAAAGCTCAAAACAATATGACATTTATTTACTTTTATATTGACTTTAATTTTGTGCATGATCTTTTTCAGGTTACGATATATGTACAAAAATAAGTCAAGACATTTCTTTATTTTCTTTATTTTATTTGCAGAGTTCCATCTAATTCATTTCTGGAGTGGGCTTTTGTTATGTAGATTATTATTAAATGTTAATTCACTAATTTTTGTTTTTTTACACCTTTCCTACAACTACCATACACGTCATGATGGTTAAAATGAATATGTATACATCTAAAAATGAATTAATCAAGTAATCTTTATTTTATCTATATTCCTTTTTTGTCTCGTAACCAAATTATGTATTATATAATTTAATAGATGTCGGGGGACGTTGTAATTTAAACCATTGTTTGGCAATTATTTTCATAAAAAAATGTTACACTATTATTATTATTCTCAAAATTTATGTTCGATAACTTTATTTTCTTCGAGTAAAAACTTTCACCCAATCCAGCAGACAAGAATACTATTATTTTCTTTCTACACATTCCTAAATCAGTAAATGCTACGATTTTTGATATTTTAAAAAAATGTTAGAATATTGCGTAACATAATGATATAAATACACATTTATACATACTTCTCATCAACAAATAATATTTATGCATATGACATAGTAAAAGCTCAATCCATTAAAAAATAGCTAAACGTATCATAGTTTCCGTATAATTTGCATGAATGTTGGCGCTACACCCAAATACTATGCACTGAAACAAGAATGTCACCAAAATAATTTTATTTGAACACAAAATTATTATCGTCAGTTATTAATATAAAAAAATCAACATAAAAAGAATTTTCATTTTCCCGAAGACTTATTTCAGCAAGCTTTCTTACTATAACATAACATACAATGTAGTCTCTCCAATAGCTGTGGAGCTAGCACTTTTTCCATCCGGGAAATGCGGGAAACACATCTGTCGGATTTTTTTGAAAAAATCCTAAAATACAGGACTGGATTGGTATATTGGGTTAGTCTTAAAACTCATACCCGTGAAATCAAAACATATCACGAGATGTCATACACTGCTCATCTGCACAACACGCCTTCACATTCTGTGTATTACAAATCAATCAGAAAAAAAATATTTCGTTAAAAGATTATTTCTTGCAATAATATATTATAATGTATAATAATAATCTTTTTAGTAGATAAATATTGTT
>JAGVSQ010007592.1:0-15178 GCA_022683975.1 Rhyacophila evoluta
ATTCTAACTAATTATACCCTGTTAATATCTAGCCTTGTCGAGAAGAGACCTTCTTAAGATTTTGCAAATTTTTTAAAAGCTAGAAAATTATCCTTGGTAGAAAACAAGTCGCAATGGTCGACCGATCCGACAAACGCTCATACCGACTTGAGAAGCTCTTTCCTTTCAACCGACATATGGGGACACTCTCAAAGAATGATAAAGTACAATAACCATTGTAATGTAATATTACAGTACCAATTCAATTTGCGGGATATTGTTCCTATTTTATTCCATTAGATTGATTGTATACCGGCCACGTACAGATTTTTCAGTATATGTATTATACGCAACTAATATATCTCCCTGCAGCGCGAGTAGACAGGTCTCGATGCAGTTTTGTGCAATATCTGCTGGCAGATAAATGCATACAAATAGTAGATATTTACGTAAAAGGGGGAGCACAGGTGGGGATAGTTGGGAGCGCCCATACTGGATTCAATTGGCTTCCAATTGCGAGTGGATAGTGTCCAGTTTTCTCCACTCTACCCTTCGCTGTCGTTACGTACAGTTTCTCATATTAAAAGACAATTTAAATTATCTAATGCTAAGTTTTTAGCATTCTTATTCGAGTTTTACTACACAAAAGTCTTGGACTTAAATCCTAAAAGAATTATACGTGTCAAACTGTATTAATGACTTCTTTATGTGATAAATTATCGGATACTAATGTGTTTCTAGAAAGGGAAAAGCTTTTCATGTTTATACAACCATGATTTAGTTTGAAAAATTGTAAAAGCCATGTACACTACAGTTCACGCTAACCAAGATCATTGGAAGTGGTTTTAAGATACATCTGTAACTTTTAAAACTATTTTACGCCACGATATAAGATAGCTGGACGGATTTAGAGACGCAAAAAATGATCGTGGATTTCTAATGAACCGAATGATTGAAAGTCAACCTTCTAGTTGAATTGACAAACTTTTAATTCTGATGAAATTACAAGACAAAATGAACATTGACTGATGATGATATGATATTATTAGTTTTAATTTTATAAGGGAAATAGTTGCAACTCACTTCCGTTTTTCAAAAGCTTCATCGGGCACTTCAATTAGTTCCGTTTTATTGTATTGACTTCCTTTAAGATGAAAGCACTACTTAATATTGCTTCTTACGATATCCGTTCCCCTATTTCTTAAAAGTTTAGAAAAAAGCTATTAAAGAGAATGTATAACCACTTTATTGTATTTTCTGCTGCATCAATATCACATACCTATTTCTATAATTTTATTGTTACAATTACTAATCCTTAAATTTAAAAGTAATTTATTTGAACGTACAGCTTTCTGACATTAAATTTATTAAATCAAATATTTAATAGCAGAATAAAATACTGTTGATTGACATTTTAAGCAATCATCGACTTAGTTGAGATTTGCTTAGTAAATCGATGCATTGAAAAACAACACTCCACTTTTTTCAAATAACTTGAATCATTTAATTACCCACAGTATATTAGTAATAAGATAATGAAATGACTAAAACCGTATCATAAATTCTATTTTATACGGATTTGTACAAATTTAAATTATATTTTAATTAAAAATAGTCAGTAAGGTTGACTACGCGTCTAGATGTATTTTGAAGTGTTTTGTCAAATATTTAAAAAGCTAAAATCGTTTAAAATGAAATTTTTGACCATATTGATACTTTTGAGGTATGAAAGGCATAAAAGTTTCAACAATATGAAGACTGGTGTCAGATAAATACACAGATTAATAATAAAAAAATTATATCAGCTAGTTGGTAAACCATTTGGGTATCTACTCTATTGTATATGTTGCATTTAATATTAAAAGCCAGCTTTTTTTCTTTCCGCTTTCAGCCTGATTTTTACTTGGCTAGGATTTCCAAATCCACAATCTAACAATTTTGCTTTATAGATTTTTGTTTATTGAATTTAATTATTTTGCAATTATCTCAGTTAACATTTGGTTTCAAAAATTTAAAAGCTCTTATAAAATAATCATTCAATAAAAAGCCTAATTTTAATTCACGCATACTCAATGCATATATGAGACTCAACATCGATACAATAACAGTAGAAATGGTAAATTGCATTTTTTTACTGTTAAAGTTTTAATTAAACGAGGATGACTTGGCATCTTGAAATTTAGTTCCGGGCTGTTCCAAATGTTTCACACAAGAAACCGAATAGCATACGTGCTTTTGGCAAACATCCATAGTCATTGTCTTGGAAACACGTGATCTAACACGTTTAATATATTATTTTATTAGAAATAATAATATTCTACATTGATATCAGATATAAACCTTTATATAGCTTTGACTGATAAATAGTGAGTTATGCTGTTTTGATAAAAGGTATTATTTTTTTGGTGTTACTCATGTTTGAGCATGTTATAGAGATTGATAGTAATTAATCAAATATTATATGAGAATTACTTTACAATAAAGTTTTATTTCAACAACATCTAGTATGTATAGTTTTTTTACTGGAAATATAATAAAAAAATCAATTTATAATTCATACAAACAATTTTTTTAAATCATTCATTCAAAAGTATTATAATTTACACCTATATCTATTACTATTTACAAAAATTTAACATATAATGTACGGCCTTACAACTCGATGTGCGAGTTGGAAAATTAAATGACCAAGCGTAATTGACGAACAACCATTCTCGTGAAAATAACGCACTTTGATAAAAAATAAATATTAATGTAAATCGATGAGTTATAAATCCGTATACAATTTTCATTTTTAAATACTTGCATTACGATTAATATCATCAATTATGGTACTTTGGTATTTTTATATACTATCTTAGTGCTCCGGCTCATGATTGTTGATAAAAGCAGTATTTCAATGCATATTTTACTCCAAATGCTATAGTCATTGTATCTACATGCTTTGCTTGTTTCTTAAGCTGCCAATTATAATGCAAGTAGAATTTAAATCAAATCATTTCATAAGTTTCCGAATAAATGACACGGCTGTTAAGAAACCGACAGCTTTGCGTGACTGCAGATTTGCAACAATACTATTCTAGGTATTCACCAGAATTTTCTTTTCATCCAGTAGCGTAAGGGATGAAATATGTTTAATATAATTTCATAATAAATTAAAAGAAACGTTATGAAAGTATAATGAATTTAAAAAGTTAAATCCTTTTTGATGACAGACAATAGCTCGAGTAATTCAATAATTTTCTCTTTATATTTAGGAATTAGCTTAAAGGTTTCGATAGATATCTGTTTTTTTAATACTTATGTAATGTAACAAAATATGCTTTTTATTATTTTGATAAATAATTTGCATCAATAAATTAGACAAAATTTTCTATTTTAATACAACAACCTGTTACACATTATAATATAAATCAATTATTTTATTTATTTTAAGGTGATTACTAAAGCTATTTTTACTCTCATTTTAAAAGCTTTCATCGAAAGATGAAACAACCATCACTATGATATAAAAGCTTCGAAATGTATTCGACAGTTTTGTTATATAAATACAAGCTTTAATAACATGCCTATACTATTATATTAATAAAACATAATCCTATATTATTATTTGTATAATATATTTTTTTAATTATTTACCATACGAACGAGGATTTTACGACGTTTTCAAATTGTTTTGAATTGATTATTTTATGTATTTGTATGCAAGTATTTATATATTTTGTCATCTACAAGACATGGAAACGTTGCGCATAGTACCAACCAGCGCACAAACATAGGCCTTCACCATCTCGGTTACTGGGGTGATATATACGAGTACAAATAAGTATTTATGTAATATTAAGCTCTTTCCAATAAATTTGGTAAATTTTCACGTGATAAGCACCAATGTTATGTTGATATTTATGTAGATTAATAATATAGATATAACGCATTATTTCTGTGACTAAGACCTAATGAGACATATAAGTCTTATCGAGAAATGCTGTGATATCGATATATATTTATATATATATATATGTATTAATATAAGTATTAATAAATAATCGTGTAAATCGTAATACAATATCTGAAAACATGCTATCACATCTTTTTCTGATATGTAGAATAAAAATAATTATAATTAGCCAATAAATAAATCATAAATATTATAATACGAATAAAAACAAAAAAAATATATCCCACTTGAAATAGCTTTAATTACAAAATTACTGTTCTAAACATAAATATTGTTTGATGTTTCTATCACTATTTTATTTTTTATTTTAACTCTTATATTACATTTAAATTATTAACTTATTTTTAAATTCATCTCAGAGAGTCGATACCGATTTTTTTTCGAATGTTTATACGCGTATAAACCCCAAATATTATATCAAGTACAGCTTTATGTTATAAACTTTGGATTACCATTTTAAATAGTATTCTTTACCGTGTAAGCAGAAAATAGTTGATAGAAAATAGTTACTTAATTTTTAATCTACTGAGTTGGCGTATGAATAAACCATGGAAATTTAACAAAAAATCACAATATTGATCGAGATATAAATCACTAGATCCATATTGCGGAAATCGATTAGCATATATTTTATTTATTGAAAGAGTATTTCAGGATGGGTAGTAAGCTATTTAAACTATTGCATCTAAATAATGAAAAAATGCTACACATGAATTGTATAGTTAACGAAAGTAAACATGTAATATACGGTAGGTATTGAAAGTTTAATATACTGATACATGATACATGATAATTTATCTCGTAATTATAAATATATATTTGTAACAACCCTGGAAAAGCACAAGGAAACTAATAATTGGCTAAGAACTTATACCGGTTTCACGAAAAGCTTAAAACGTTCGCCCGTCAAATTGATAAGCTATTATTTTGATTGGACTTGCATTGTTATATCCTACAAACGGAGAGCTTTTGATTTTTATGAGAGAATTGGACAGATATATTTTTTATTTATTAAGTTATCCCCAGTTGAAAATAGCCTCAGTATACGTTATGTACTTTAATTTAATAAACTGATATACAATTGGGTATTGATTGTATTTTTTACTCTTAATGTATATTCTGTATAGAAACAAAATAGACAACCGTTTATTTTTTTATGAAACTTTTTTTCGATGATCATTAATTATGTACAAAAAAAAAAGATTCTCTTATTATAAACTATTTGCATGTATAGTTACTATAGATTTTAAATATAGGAAATATACATAAATATTGTGTTATTCAATGAGGTTTTACAAAAATTAAGCAGCAAATATTATTTTGAATGTCAAATTAATTATACTTGTAAATATGAAAAGGTCAACACATATTTTTTCTACCAAATTGTATTTATTTTTATATTGTATTTGACATTAGAGTATATTAGAAGGAATTGTGAATCATTTTGCTTCGTTTTGAACAAATAGTACATTGCTAGAGTTTACATAAAATATAATATAATGCTTTTCGAAAAATAAAAGAAACTAAACTAGTGACAGAAAAGTGTCAAAATAGAAGTCATTTATCATTATTTCACTAAGTGAAAGCATCTAAGGTATCATATTGTATACGTTTATCGATCCAACATGTTACCCTTTTATATTTCACTACCATGTCACATTTTTATAACAATCAAGGTTTGTAAGGAAGACCCTGGGAACTTCTTTCTTTTCTTTTAGAAGATTTTGAATACAAAGTATTGTCTTGCTAATAGAAATTAGGGATTTATGAACAATACCCGACAAAAATAAAAATATAAACACATTTTGTTTCATTTCAATAGATACATAGCTATAATATAATTTTATTTTATTATACTCTAAACCAGGGTTTCCCAAACTTTTTCTGCAATGAAACACTTTGTAAGCCCGGAAATTTTAACGGAACACTTAGCCTATTGTTTTAGGTTGGGTAATTCTTACTACTAGTAAGAAGATCTTTAAATTTTTTACAGTGTATAAAAGCTTTCCGAATTGTCGCGGAACAATTAGTCAGGCTCCGCGGAACATAGTTTGGGAAACTCCGCTCTAAGCACTTGATTGAATATCGTTTTGTTGAAATAATAATAAACTATTTTATTCTTCTCCGTTTTTTTATAAATTAAAATACGATATGATATAATCTATTACTAGAGTATTAGAAAATAAATCGAGTATTTCAATCTCCAATTAGTTTAAATATTTAGTAAAATGCAACATTTTTAAAGTTTAAGCCACATAAGAAAGATTTGTTAATGATACTCACTGATAAAAAACGTAATATTCTTGTGGAAGAAAATATGAAGTATTTTTTTTTTTTATAAAATTAGGTTTGCTTGGTTTGATTAAAGTTGTTATATAGTCATCAATTAATGTAAAACGAACAAAACAAGTGTATCAAAATTTGTATGCACACAAAAATACCGACCTTAAAAAAACCGGTGTTGACATCCTTGCTTAAAGATAAATTACAAATTACTCTCTACCATAGTTAATACAAAGCGTCTTGATATTTAATATCAGGAAGCAGGAAGTAAATTGAATACAATGTACTGCCTTACAGTGTGGGAAGACTTTAAATATCGTGAGAAAACTTTGCATGTAACTAAAAGCATTGTGAGAAAAAGTGTAAATATTTCAACATGTGGTCAAGGGGCTGTTTGAATAATTTAGTATGGCTTCTGTAAGGTCGGTGAATATTTTATTGAGTTTTTTAACAGACTGTGTAATGATTATGGTCGTTTTTTATTGCGCCCTGTTGTGAAGAGTTGATTAAATTTTAAGACAAACTTTTTGACATTTATTAAGTATTTATTTAATAGTCTTAGAAATAAATATTCGCCTTGCCTATTTTTTAGTAAAAGAAAATGCCTCGGTATCAAATGTTATGGGTTTAAGTCTCATTGTCATATTCAATAAATCGATCAACATAAAAAAACCATTTAAGACACGAGAAATATTTTAATGGTCTCAATTGATAGATTGACAGTCACAATAGTGCAGTATTTTTAAATACACGTTGATTAATATTTCTACAATAAAATTTTTAATATAATGTCTTTTTATCAAAAGACTTCTTAATTTTATCAGTATTATTGAAATTGTTTTCCATAAAAGCTCTACGCGATAGTAACCGTAAAATATGAAATAAGTTGCACTTATTCCAGAAAATCATTCATTTCAAATTTCTTGCTAAGATTTCATATGAAATTTTACGTAGCATGGGTAAGAGTGATACGAGCTTTTTTAATTGTCTTTCTTCAAAGAAATATTAAATTTGATGAGGTCGTATATTTTACCTAGCTGTATTTTATAAATACAGTTGTTAAAATGAACTTTTTCAAGAAACTTAGAAAAGGCTACTAGAAAAATATTAATTTCTAGAGGTCATTTATGATAATGTATGTATTCACATTATCTCCAAAGGATATAACACACTCGAATTACAGGATAATGAACAAAAATCACTTACCGTGATTCCACTAACTCACCGTAGTAATAGTTGATATTGTTAATGAGAGGCTTGCCTGGTGTGGCAACCCCTCCCAATGGAGGACATCTCCGCTGCGTGACGTCACTTCCTTTTCCCCGTGCAATGAAATCACGGACGACTTGGCCCGCGTTTCGAAAAAAGGCGGAAAGAAAGGAAATAGTCGCTTGCGCGCGTCGCATTCTTAACACTGTGAGATTGATCGCATTAAATAATACAAAAGTTATTAATATTAATTTTTGTACTTTAATTTATCTATGTATATATAAACCATGTTCGCTCCCAACATGGAGCATATAGATCTACACAGTGTGAAGATACCCACTCCGAAAGTGGAGTATATAGATGTCCACAATGTGAAGACGTCTTGAAAGATTATTTTTCTCGAGAATTGTTTGTCAGACAAATACTCAACCCAATGGCCGTCCAGCCCTGCATTTTCGGATTTTTAAGATCCGACAGATACAGAATCGAACCGGCATTCCCCGGATTGCTGGGCGAGCATATAATATAGCAGAAATATTTGTATACAATTTATAAAAATAATTTTAATCGAAGCCGGCCTCATTGCTAGCTAATTTAGAAAATGTTTTCTTAAGAAATAGTTATACTGAAACTGGTTCAAATATTTTCATCTATAAATAAATAAAAAAAAATATTTAAATTTACATAATTTATAATATGAATAAATAAACAATACTAGAAGACATACAACAATAAATGGCATGGATGAATACTAAACAATAGAAAATAGTATGAAATATATATTTTTAGACAAATTAGATACATTCGATATCAATAAAACAAATTGCTGCTTAAAATGATCGAAAGTTAAATATGTTTATAATTGTTAATATTGTTATATATAATATATATATATTGTATATTTATTTATGAATTTACGAACACGTTAAAATGATATCCTAGAAATATAATGATAGTGCTTAGTACACATTTAATTGTATTTTTAGACTTATTTAGTTCTCTTTATGATGTGTACTTTTCCATGTATCAATATTTTTAAAACTTTAAAGACTATTTCAATAAAAAAAAACATTACTTGAGTCATAAACTCTAAGCGTGTGAAAAAAATGGTATTTTGATTCTATAATCAAATAAAAACTGGAAATAAAAAAGAAAAAACGAAAATTCCACTATTTGTGGTGATTTTATTTTATGTATCAAACGTGAGAACATCGTCGGAGTCTTGAATGGTTAATATCCTCTTCCTCCGGAAGAAGTACACACTCTCTTCACGCTCAGGTGACCGTGAGAGGGTGTGGATTGACGGTCAACAAACTATGGTCACTCTGGATGACAATGATTATTGTTTTTTGACTGAACTCGATTAATTTTAATTCGAGAAGACATTTAAATATATTTTCTTTTATATTGCTTTGAAATGTAATGGAATAATTTAATTTTCCGCATTACTGGACGTATCATAAACATATTTTAACATCAGAATTTCTACATTTTTTTTATTTATTTAAGAGAATATGTTTAAGGTACACGGTACAGAAATATAATATAATTAAAATTCTATTAATCTCTTATGCTATTTTTATTATAAAATTTATTTTAATAATAAACGAAACTATTATTAAAATTAAAGTACATTGAAATGTGAAAAAAAATATCAATGGGGCTTCTCTTTCAGCCACTTTTATGTAACTTTTTAAGAGCGTTACGATTTATGTATAAAAATTAAACGAGACTTGGTTCTTAGCCATTCATTTGAATATATATATTTAATTCAAATAAATAAAAAAATAACTATTGTAGAAAGTAATCTATAAAACTTCAAACAAATTCGAATCAAATCCGCTATACTTTAAGCACTGGTCGACGTTCTGCAGCCTATGATAAACCCACACGTATATATATCTATGAATATAAAATAAACAATATTTAATAATAACAATAACGATCATAATAAATATTACATTGTTTTAATAAACATAAAGAAAAGTACTTATCTACAAATATTTGAGATTAGCTCCATCCTGTATCACACTTAATATTATACAAATGTAATAAAGTCTTTTGTTTGCGTGTTGTAGTATTCATAATTTAATTAACTTCCATAACTTAGAAAACACTTCACTTCAAATTTTAGAAAGTCACTGATAATATCAAAGGTGATAATTTCGTTAAATACTAATGCATTTCGACTCCCGCTGAGAAATGGCCGGAATCTTGGTCGGTTTTAGACAATCTTCACAGTAATACGCACTATAGTTACCTTGTTATGTTTACCTTTGTTAAGGCGTACTTGAAATATCCAATACGATACACAGCAGCGTAGATAAGAACAATCACAAAAACAATGAGCGCCAATCTTAACTATGTGTCTTCTTCTTGCTTCCATAGATTTTTTTAATCTTTTTTAAAAATATAAATTGTGTGTGACATTTCATTTTATAGCGCCAAATTATGTTATATTCTTTTTAATACGTGTGTTAACTATAACTAACCAATATATTTTTAGTAACATATTGGATATTAATATTTTCAATATATCGACCTTTTTTAATCGGAATATTCTAGATTTAATTAAGATAAGATAAATTTAATAAAATTATTGACATATCATGACAATTTTACCATATCCGATCTGAATGATGAAGATATGAATTTACTTAATCTCAATGTTTATCCATTTTTTTTATGGCGGTTAAAATTATTGGCGCTTAAGCACTCCACTGTAGAATGCATTTAAAAATAAACGTAGCTAGTTCTCCTGCAAAGCTTATGAAAATAAATTGACACTGACTGACTCTTTCTTTGTCTACAAATATTATTATTTTTATTTACAAACAAAAGCTTGAATATATCAGCTTTTTTCAGGCTGAAAAATATTAATGAGATATTTTTTCATAATGTTCAATGTGGAATTGAACATTTTGGCACCAATTGTTAGTTGCTTAAAATATCCTTTACAAGTAATGACTGGTGTCCATCGAAAACAATTTGATACATATTTATCTGTAGTGCCGCACCGTGGGTAGAAGGCGCATTTGTGCAAGAAGTTTTTGAATAATCTGTTTACACATTTACACTGATTCATAACTTGCACGTTTTCAACATTCTAGGCGTTTTCAAAGTATGTTATATTTTTATGACATACTTGTTTTCATTCTGTAAATATAATTGCACGTAGAATATACTGGTAACTTTATTTTATAAAAAGGCGCTCTTCATATTCAGGTGCCCTTGTGTGGTGCACAATTTGGACATTAGGATGTCTCGGGCCTCTTCCTCCAAGTATAAAAATATTGACTCTACGAAGAGTTTTTGAAACATCGTAATAGGCCAATTAGTAAACCCACCCATCCATCGAGTCTTATCTCTTTGAATTGTAAAAAGTATCCACAAAATTTGAACAAGTGTTCTTCAGCACCAAATCCTTCACGTTTACGAATTAGTCACCAAAATGAAAAAATATTCCATATCATAATATACTGGTGTTAATTGGTAATTGCATTTGAAAGTTAAATTATATTTTTCATGAATATATCCACTCTATTTTTTAATTTTTCTAAATGATGATATTTTTGAGGGTTAAATTTTTCACATAGCTATTTATCTCTATCTGATATAAATTGTTTAATATTTTAGTCTTGGTAGTGATGTGACTATCATAGTTGTTGTGACAGAACTCATTTATAATATTTGTGAAATTGTACTCAAATACTACTTTAAAATCCATATAATGAAAAATTACCTTTATGAAACAATTAAATAAATACAACAGCATAAAATGTCTTGTCTATTCTATAATATCTCTTTGTATACCTGATATTTCACGTGTTGGTATACAGTTCTTAACTAACTTTCGTTATAATTAAAACCAGTTTACTGTACATGGGAGTATCTCGATCTTAGAATTGTTATTGTCACTGATATCCACGATCCTTTCTTGAAAGGAAATACTCTGGAAGCGTCCTTTTGTTCCTGTCTGCCGAGGTGCGTGTCCCATTCAGAGACGTTTCTTGCGGTTTCTATTCACCTTAACAATTTTTGTGTGCGTACAATCGAGACTTGTACTTGTACCAATGTACCAACTACTATATAGTACTTTATAACACACTGCTAGAATAAGATGCATATTTCCATACTGCCATAACATATTAATATACCACACTAAATTCATAATAACTTGTATCAACCATGTAGAAAAAGATTTATTCGAACAAAGTATTTATCGCGCAGTCACCTTGGCGGCCAACGAGTAAGCGTATACAATACGAGTGCACAAATGCAGCTCAAGGTCATACATAAATGACAGCTGTACGTACAGCATGGCTATGTCGCACTTCATTGTCTATTTTATGTCTTATAGATATTAAACAAATGCGAATCTTGTAATTTTTCAATATTAATCTTAACAGTAGTTTTCTGATTAATAGAAATTTTTATACCGGTTCGAACGTAGAAAATATATGGATCTCCACGAAATAAAAACTTGTATATACAGACTACTTTTCACAATAGTTATCAGCTAATCGTAAACCTATTCAACATCCAACTCTAACACTTTATACATCTGCGGGATTCGACCACATAACTGTGCTTACCAACTCGGCCAACAAGATGACTTGTATAAATTTCTCGGCTGCAATTAGCACGGTTTTAATTAATAATGTATGTACATGACACCACGCTTACAGTATGACCACGCTTTACTATACTCACCTACTCTTGTCAATTATTTTTAACCACCCTATTAAGGGCTTCTCAAATAACACATCCTTGTATAATTTTATAAGAAGTGTTCTGGACTCTTGAATCCGCCTCCCACGCAGCTTGTGTTCGTGTCTAGGGAACATTCTGCCTCACAATTAATTTAACACTTACGTTGACAATGGTGGCAATTGTTTTGCTAAGAAACAAAAGGGTAATCCTATATCCGAACTCCGCCAAGACATGAGTCTGTTCCAAAAACACGTTTATTAAGTACATTATTTCTTTTATAACATAACTTTTCGGTGTCTTTTATGTTAAACCATTTAAATTATAAAACAAATACTTGAACAATTAAAAAAATATTTATTTAAAAAACAAATAGCAACGAAGCTTGGTGTAAAGTAAACGATAAATACCAGCATAGTAAAACTCCAAAATAATATTATTACGTTTATTTGATATTATAAAAGAAAGTATTATGTATTCCCATATTTGGTTCAACATGAACCGTATAAATTACTAATGTACGGAAAATTATCTTAACAGATAATTATTACAAGGATTGGTTGTCAGACATTCTTTCAATTCATGGTAAGCCATGTAATGTATCTGGCATAGAGCATTTTACAACGCCTTTATCAATTGGTCCGTTCCAACGACGAAGAGACGGATTTTTACAAATATTTAAAGATCATTTTTTTTTTAGATTTTTTTGTCAGCTAACTATTTTAACCCACGTAATATCGAGTCATGCTTTGATTTTTTTAAATCATCCAGATGCGGGATTTGGACCCATGACAACAGATTAATAAATATGCGTGCTTACAATTACTTTAACCAAGTGATATAATGTCAATGGTTACTTCTTTTCAAATACATTTACAGTATTCAAGATAAGGGAGCGTCAGAAACATTTCGTATTTTAATCGCTGCTTTTAAAATAATACTTAGCATTACTGTTTGGATTCGCCGGTAGTAGATTTAAACTTAACTCTTTATTCAAATTAATTGTATTCGCGTGGTATAATATTACGAATTTATTTCAGTACACATATCCAATATATTAAGTCTTTTGTTGATAACAGGTGATAATATTAAAACTTTAAAGTAAAACAATTGACCGAGAAATGGCTATGTAAATTATTATAATATGTGGAAATTTCATGTTACTACTGTTCATCGCTTGGGAGTAGTTTTATTGTATTTTATATTTTATAGTATTGTTTATAAGTAAAAAATATTGAGCTTGAAACAGATCTGAGATGTAAAGGATTATTTTATCAGGCTTGAGGCTCCAAGTGTAAACTTTAAACTTCAAAAGATTGTAAATTACACATGAAAGCAATGCGGAAAGTGAAATCTCTGACAAAAGCTATCGAAAGGGAAAGCATGTAGTAAGCGACACGACACAATACCTACGTGTCAACACGTGCCGCTGGAAGCGTGGGGGTTGTTTTGCCACCCACTCCCTTGTAACACTTGTTCTCTTCCGTACTTACATCAGTTTTTCTTGATATCTTTCTTTGAAATAAATTACACCGATGCCTTTAATATATCGGTAATTTAGTGCAATTATATTGATTGTATATTGTGCTTAATTCTAAATTGAGTTACTATGAAGGAATCATTCTGTGAAAAATGGTACGTTTAAATAAGGTATTTGAAACAATAATGTTATATCAAATGAAAATCAAACAAAAAAATGGCTTCTCACATATTAAAACTAAACCTACAAAACTAAACATAAAATATGTTTTCATCGATATTTTCACATATTGGTCTAATTTAGTAAAATATCTGTAAAAATATATCACATTAAAAATATGTGTGTACTTTTTAATTATACTGTTTTTCATTATATATGCGATTTTATTGTAACAGAAATATGTTTTCTATCCATTTATATTATTGAAAATTTCTGTGTAATTACAATGATTTACAATTATAAAACGTGTTCAATAAATAGAATCGTTTAGATTATTTCCATCGTAAATAATCAGTGCCGCGCTGTGGATAGAAGGCGCCCTAATACAAAAACTTTTTTGAACTATTATACTTGTTTAGATATTGTAACTAATTAACAATTACTACATTTTTAACTTGCCAGCCCTTTTCTAATGCGTGACTCACATTTTTACTGTATACTAGTATGCTTATATACATACTTTTTATTCGCTTATAAAGAAGGTTGTTTATCGTGAATTTTTTTAAACACATTTAAAAATATGTCTTATAGTTTAATGCAATAATGTTTTCTAAAGAAGTTATTCAAGGACTCATTCAGTGCTTATTAATTGGCTACCTCTTATGTTCCCATAAAGCATGTCTGCATTTTGAAGCAATTATAACCGGCGCGAAGTAAATTCCATCTTACTTCCATCAGTAATCCTTCATCCCTCCGAATACTTATAATGTTTTCAGTCTGGCAGGGGGTGGGTTTCCTCACAAAGGACAACCCTTTCGCGTCTTCACAATTTTTTTTAGAGAATTTCAGTCTTTCATTTTTGAGTTAATGCCGTGTGCGTGTGCGAGAAACAGGGTGTCTCGAAAAATGAGCGTGCGTTTTAAAGAAAATATAAAAAATAACAAGTTACTTCACCAATATATGAACAAAGTCTCATGAACTAATTAATAGACATAGAAAAAAATCAATAATTTATGTAGATTTATAGATGATAAATTTGACAGTAACCTGCTGGTATAAACTGTTTATATATACCTTGTACACTTAAGTCAATGTGGCGTTTTGTATAATGACTTTAAAATCAACCAATATAAAGAAATTGATACATATATATAAGATATAGACCGTCGCTACACAATATATTTATGTAATATAGTATGTCTCCCCGGTAGCGTAGTTGGTAGCGTGTGCGTCTTGCAATCCGGGGAATGCAGGCTCGATTCCTCATTTGTCGCATTTTAAATATCCAAAAATACGAGACTGGATGCCCATTGCGTTGAGCAATTGTCTGACAAAAATTCTTTTGAAAATAATCTGTCAATACGTCTTCACATTGCGGAGATCTATATACTCCACTTTCG
>JAGVSQ010007594.1:0-15176 GCA_022683975.1 Rhyacophila evoluta
GACAGATTATTTTTCACGAGAATTATTTGTCAGACAATTACTCAACCCAATGGGCTTTTTTACCTGTCATAAAATATCATTCCTTTTTTTAAGAACTAAAGAGTTATCTTTTATAAAAATCAAGTCACAATATCTTTTCTCTTTCAACTGACGTTATGAGTCTAATTCCAAAGTAAACTTATTCCATAATGAAAAAATTCATATGTGAAGATTTCGTATATACTTCTATATAAGAAAAGTATTTCTTGTATAGAAGGACCATATAGCATGTAAACCACTAGACAAAATCATTTTCTAAGATATTGAAAACAAAAATAAGCATTGAAATAGATGCTATATGGTTCTTTCATCCAGACCCGGCGGTCTTATGTAATCCCGAAATCCCACTGGACTGAGCGATTGAGGCATCCGCAGCACGTGTATCAACCAATTCTAGCGCAGATGCACTACTTTTAATATCAGAGAAGACGAGATTCTCACGAAGGTAAAACACCTTACCATTACATTACACATTTGTATTTCAAATAGAAATAAATTTACAACTGTTTTTCAAGAATAGGTTTACATTTAAGTTTGAATTGTAAATAAGATATTTATCAAATTCTAAATTATTTAAGACTGGTTAACTTCCATATGTGAAAAACCACAATTTCCACAATTATCAGTCAAAAATATTAGTTAGATATTTATTACAAGAAATTTCAATTTATCGTGGGGTGTAGCTTTTATTATTGTTTTAAAAAGCATGTTTTTTTACTATTTTTATATATCGTCGTTTTATACAATCGTATATTTATAATTAAATAAAATATCTGCATGTTTTTTACTGACAGTTTATTAGAAAGGTGAAACGTATGTTTTATATATAATTTCTTAAATCATGCATATAGCAAAATCCATCGGTTAAGTGAGATAATATAATTTTCTATTTGTACTAGAATAACGACCTGCCATCTAAATCGAACATATAACAGAAGATCAAGATAACACAAAACAGCCCTCCAGTCTAGCCGGTGACACGACACCGAAACACGACGATGTCATATCTATGACATTGCATATTACTCACACGCACGTATGCCATCATGATTAATAGACTTTGAAGGAAATGGTTCATCTGCCAGTGTTGGACATCGAACATACGATGCGAACGTTCACGAGTACCACCCATGCCGCTAAGCTATTGTTCAACTACCCTTCAATTGACTATATTATCATTTGGCGATTGGCAAATGGTCTTCAAGTATAGGCTTCCTGCAGTGTTACCTTGATTCATGGGTGATATTAATCACCTAAATAACGTGATGTAATTTTGTTAAACAGAAGCTGAATATTTAATATCCAATAATAATTATTAATAATATATTCAGTATTTTAAAATTCTACTTTATTAAATTCAAACAGTGTAAGGTAGAAGCTAAGCAAAATACATCATTTTTGTATAATTGAAATCGATGGATATATGCAAATATGTATTTTAAAAACTACTTTGTGATATTTAAAATTTAATGATTAATACATTTGTATTCAAGGTGAAAAAGAAACGAATCTTAATTGCATATTATATTTCAGTCAACTAACCACGTCCAGTCCTAGCTCTCCCTGCCATATCCTCTCCCAATTCGGAGAACTTGGCCACCACATGGTACCTTCAAGTCACTTGCCTGTCGCTTCACGTCCTTCTAGGTCATGTTGGTATCCTTTACTTTAGCTGAATAAATCCTGTGGATAGTATCTAATAGTCTTTCAGAACGCTGGAATTCCACCAGTCGAAATAAGAGACGAACAGGATATATGCTCTCTGGAAGTGTTCATAGCATATGCTCCAGTCAGTTCCGGTACCGCTGCATGGCTATTAATGTGACAGAGAGCTACCCCATCGGTTCCTTTATCTCCATGCTCCTTACAAAGACAAACCATCTAAGATATACGTGCTTTCTGAGCCTTTATTGAATAGCACGATTAACTTAGATCTCACAAATGTAGTTGTTGTTAGACTGTTATTCACACGAATCAGTTATTAGACGCTCATTTTCATATTCGTTTACTTTTCTCTTCACGAACTGTTCCAACAAATTGATACGTGTTTGAATACGCGCGCGCATGTGATGACCGTTTTAAGTTATTTGCCGTCGGTCTTCTCGGTAGCATAGAGGTGAGCGTAAGCGCCAAGTATCAAAGAGATCCGGGCTTAATTCTTACACGTGTGGGATTTTTAAAATCCAATAATGCAAGACTTATGTTCATTGGGTTGACTAATTGTCTGACAACCAATTCTCCACATTGCGGAGTTACACATACTCCACTTTCAGCTTGGACATTTTCACAATATAACGATCAATATGCTCCACTTTCGGAGCGAGCATGGTTAAATATATACGAGTATATACATAAATATTTGGTTGTAGAATTGAAGGTACCGAGTCAAAACTTGTTATTACATAAACGATACAATAAAAACGTAAGAATAGTATCTCAATATTGTATATTTTTCAATTAGCTGACTACTAATTCTCGTAAAAAATTATGTTTTAAGTTAAGTTTTCACATTTTGAATACCTGTATGTTTCGCGACCGGATATGGTTAAAATAAAAACGAGTGCGATAAAACATAAATTCGCACATTTCACAACAATTTTGATCCATTCTTTCATTATTACATTGCCTTGCGTGGTTCAATTTTGAAATCGTTTTATTTTGATACATTTTACAGGGAATTTTCATACAAAATGTTTTACGATGGCTCATTGATCCCCGTATCCCTGGGCATAAATTTTGATGTAGATTTACGACTCGGGTAAATACCGAAATTTAACGACACTGATAAAACACCTATATCTTTTAGAAATTGCATTACTTACGGTTTACAAAACGAAATTTGCTTTTATATAGAAGCAATCATTTTTCAATTTATCTTATTATCAAAAAGATAAATACACTATATTACGAATACTAGTAATTTCTTGCAAAACTGTCTTACATCATTTATCTAAGTGAAATCTATAAAAACATCGCCCGCTAAGATAAGAAAATATTTTTAAAAATCATAAAAAATACATAATTCGTTTTGTGACGTAATTTGTAATTTATCATCTCAGCAGCCGTGTGAATAGTATAATAGTTTCTATGTCCAGTCCAGTAGTAATATATAAATTAAGCAAAAAATAACTGGGTCAAATAGCTAGTAGTATCAGTCCCTTTGAAAAAAAGTCTATCCTATATTAGGAAATCAAAATTCTCGAAGGGAACATGCTAAAATTGAATCCCAATAATGATCAAATTATAACCAACTGAATCACAAGAAACTGAGAAATAAATTAGATAATATTTCATAGTATATAAGCCAATTTTATTTTTCAATCAGAATTAATCATCAATTAGAAAGTATTTTTTTTTTGTAAAAGCTTCATTATTCAAAATTTTAAATTGATAACATTATCAATATTGGCTGCAGTAAATTAGTTTTAAAATATGAATTTGGTGTATGAGTAATACAATCAATAATATATGAATAAAGCACTGCTTAGTAAATACTAAATCAATGGATATGCTTAAATTTGTTTTGGCATTCCGATTGATTCTCCATATTTACAATTCTTTGTTTTGAACATTATAATATTTAACATCAAAAATCTTTTAATCACTAAGCCATCTGAAGCACTAAATTACTAACTACACTTTATTAGTGTTATAGGCGAAACACATTAAAATTTACATAATAAAGCCATCGAAGAGGAGTCGAAATGACGCTGTATTTGACAGTATCTTCAATTCAGGGTTCCGAAAATGTTTTGTTTTTTAAGCATTTAATCAAATACTCATTTAGAAAATATTAATACATCATTTAATTTAAAACCATTTCGCTCATTACATATATTTCACAGTGAAAATCATTTTTTAGATTTTATCAATCAGTTTTATTACTTAACATATTTTATAATATCCAACAAAAAGAAATGTCGAGTTTATAAATTAATGTTCTTACTAAATGCCATAATAATACCCTTGGCATTCTTTTTAAAGTCATATATCGATGCATAGAATCTTTCGGAAGCTGATTTTAAATTTATTAGTAATTTGCAAGCGAATATAATAATAACTAAAGTATTAAAAATATTTCAAGTGGTTTAATTAATTATAAATTGCGAGTTCCATTTATATAAACAATTTTTAGATACAGAGTGGACAGCGTGTTAATAAATTGCTCATACACGACTGTTGACAGTGATAAATATTTTTTTTTTACCATGTCCGCTCAGTATGATAAGCACATGGATCTTCGAAAATGTAATATATGAATATCCGCAATGTGAAAATATATCTCGATCACAATAATTGGTTATCAATCAATTGCTCGATCCATTGGGCATCCAGTCCTACATTTTCGGATTATTTTTATATTATTATATTTAAAAATTAATAGTGAAAGAAAACTTATTTAGCTTATAAGAGTTACTTACGGGCTTGACTTTTAAAGAACGTTTTCCTATTTTATTACTATGTTTTATTCGTGATATTCAATACGAAACACGGCAACAAAAAAACATCTTGCATTGTGGATACATTTTTATTAAAGACTAAATATTTATGCACTTCATTTGCTAGTTTTTTTTTTACTTTTTAAATAAAATTAAGGTCTATCCATATACAGACCAGACATATATAACGCCTTCTAATAGGATCTTAAGTACTTTCGAAGGACGTCGGTTTATATTTGAGAAGAAAAAATCGTTAGAAAATCACCTGTTGAGAATACAACCAGGCGTTCCTCATTTAGGAAAACTTTTTTAATCTTTCACCTTAATATTTTTGTTAATCAATTGCAGCATTTTCAGAGAATTAACGTTATACTTTTAGAATATAGTAAAGATTTGGAATAATATGATATCACATACCAGTAAAAGGTACTTTTGAAGATGCTCATAATATCCAAATACTCGTTTTAGGTATCAGACAAACACATTGATGGTACATTATATTTTGTTGTATGCACATACTATTTTTCACTTGTCAATGAGAGATTTTTACTGTCCTTTACTGAAAGAATGTTCTTTATTAAACACAATAGGTGTAAATTAATAGCGAGCATTGGACAATACTCAACTCACCTGGCTTACCTCGCTAATAATAATATTTTCGTATAGTTCGCAAAAAGGTCGGTCAACGATTTCAGTATTGCCTTCATAAAATATACTGATGCGGGTAGCGACAGTATACACAGCATTATATTGACTCACAAAGGGTGAGAGAGTAGAAACCAAGTTTTTCAACCAACAATTTAACAAACAATCTAATCAGTTTTTTACCCATGGTAGTATAAAAAACTCCGATAAGTTTTGATTTCACCAATATATTTAATATATTTTTTAAATCAGCACGTGATTCGTTTTTATATGAATGGTATGTATTATATAAATAATATAGACTAGGGTAAGCTAATAATGTTTCTCTTTTCAATTTTTTATGATATAAGATTATTTATATAAACACAATCTGTCCATAATTACGATTTCCATAGTTTTTTTTTTTATAGAATTAAATAAAAATGTCGTATACATTTCGATTATTTTACGGGTTATCTTTTATTTCAGTTAAACCAAAAAAAAATAATTACCAAATAGATAAAACGAAATAGTGTGTTTAAAATTTTTAATTTTTTTTTAAAAATACAAATAGACGCAGAAAAATGTAACTTACTTCCTGTAATACATTATAAAGATGAAATTCGAATCATTTAAAGATATATCTATAATGTGGTAATTTATAAATGACGTAATTTTGCACTATCCGTCAATATTACATAAACCATTAGCTATTTACGATATGAGTATATTTATTTTATATTTAATCCATATCTTCGTTTTTAATTAAGCATACATGGAATCCCATCAAGAATCACTAGCCAGTATTATCGCATCATATACACAGGTCAACTACCATAGCTCTACCGATTAGACCTTATTAATTTAGCGGCCTTTCAGGACTCTCGTCCAGTAAGTATCCTCACTCACTACTAACTAATTGTTGTGTTCTTGCTGTGATATTTATACCATATAAATTTGAGATGTTTTATATTTCGGATATTTATTTTTGTTTGGTGTTTTCGTTACATTTTGCTATCGAAGTGCATGCTGCAAATTGATAACACACACTCAACTCTCACGAACGATCGCGAATGTTTATTTATATTGTATATCGGATAGGATTACATTTCCTTTCAACGGCTAAACGAGATTCGGAGTCAACGTTGATCTAAAAATAAAAGCATGAGCACCCAAGCCGTCTCTGTCGTCATTTCAATCGTTTATTATATGGAATTCTTAAACGGTGGTACTGCCACTTGCATTATTCATTCGAAAAAGGTAACATTTTATAGATTTCTGCCTTATTTCGGGATTTTCTGGGCTTTTTTTCAATTTGTCTGCTGAAATAATCATTCATAAAAGAAAATCTTTTCATCGTTTTCCGCGTTTTGTTATTTCTTTCCATGATAGCTGGCGGAATGATATATTACAGACTCCAGGGCTGTTCTTATTGTATGATTCTCACGTAAAACTTTTATTCGAAAAACAGACTGATATATTTTCTCTTCGTATAATAGTGTATAGAGTATGTCAATTCACACAATACTCATTAATATAACGTACTGTTTTAGTCCATTATTTAAAAAGTACACATCTATAAATAATATTATTTGTATCCTATCAAACACATAAAAAAATAATAATGAGAAACTTGCCTACACATATTTAGATTATATCTAGCAAAGCAAACATAAACATAACAACAAAATTGCGATCCATGATATTATGTTTAATTTTTATTTTTTATATTACCATCGTGTAATCTTTGTTTTAGGGTAAAAAACTTTCTTTACGAAGCTATGCAATAATATTTTACTATCTAACTATTCGGTATTTATAGAATAGAACTCTATTTTTTACTATTTCCTCTCCGAAAGTGAAGTACATGGACCTTACACAGTATAACGATATGTACTCCATAAATTTATGGACCTCCGAAATAAGAATACATATTTTGACAGATTTTATAAGCAAACTACAACAGTATTAATAATAATATTAAATGTTATCAGGAGAAAAATCTTGAAATTCTTATGGTAATATACTCAACCATTCAAAGTTCATCAGCTTAAAAATCATCGGCTTTGTATCAATAGTTTGTATGGTATACAAGTGAACTATAATATAAAATGTTCTTAGAGAAACATGCATTTCCATATATGTAGCCACTACTTTCTATTAAGTAGATTTTACACCAAAATAAATATGTTTTAAAATTCAGTTTCAATTTTTAACTTTATCGTGCATATATCCTGCAACGTTTCACGTGGACATACATATTTTAGGTGTTCCACTTAGCGGAACAAATGCAACATCGTGTGCTCTTTTTATCATAATATGATGATGTTCTTCTGGTATCATTTTAAAAAACATACTTTGACAGAAACTTTGTAGAGTAAAAATGTATGTTATTAAATATTTGTTTGGTCAAACAATTGGGGCTACTGGGTGTTTATGGTCTAGATCCAAGAATTTTTATTAGAATACTCCAGTTGGAAATGAATCCATCGCTGCGAAAAGCCGTTAGGTTTATTATGGCAAATCATCATTCTGGTATTTTAACACAAAAATTCGCAGAAAAATAAAATTCTCGACCGATATGTATAAATTTTATGTACGGTATTATTTTTTAAATCTCGCCCTTAAAAATCGAACAGGCTATTTGTGGATGTATTAAGGTTTACGAACTATGTATTTAAATTACTTTTATGGATTGTGTTCAGAATTTGTTATAATTTACTCATCGTCGGATTCTTTTGATTTTTTAGATGTTTTATTTATTGCCATGTCCGTTTTACTATAATAAGTATATGGTTGTTAACAATGTGAAGACTACCGCCCTAGACATTAATTTTATAGATATCTGCACTCTAAATTGTATCAGTTTATAGAAATTAATATCAAGAATAGTGTTGATTAAAATATAATAAAAACATCGTTCTATAATTAAATGTTTACATATGTCTCCTATATAGCCGAGAAATAAGCACGCACGCTTATTTCTTTTTACGCCGTTGGCGTAGTTGGTAGCGTGCACGCCTAGTAATCCAGTATATGCGGGTTCGATTTTTCAGCTGTCAGAATTTATTAAATCCGAAAATGCAAGACTGGGTGCTAATTGGGTTGAGCAATTATCTAATGGCTAACTCTCCTGAAAATCTATCAAAAACATGTATTCACACTGTGTAGATCCATATACTCTACTCTTATAGCAGACATGGTAAATATATACAGATAAAACATCTCTTTTATAACTACTACATATAACTAGCCAATAATATTTACTTTAAATTTATAGATTTAACAAAAAATATTCATAAGCTTATTTTGAGAGAACAGCATACTAAGTGAAAGCATAATTTTAACGTTGTTATTGCGCTTCCAAAGTGGAACATATGGATCTAAAAGTGGAGTACGTGAATCTCCGCAATGTGAAGACGTATTGACAGATTATTTTTAACGAGAATTGTTTGTCAGACAATTGCTCAACCAAATGGGCATCTAGTACTACATTTTTGGATTTATAAAATCCGGCAGATGGGGAATCGAATCGTCATTCCCCGGATTTCTTGGTGCGTACGCTAACAGCTACGCTACCGGGGAGACAAATATTTTGAAACACTCTCTAATTTTATTACAGTCGTAAATACATCAATCGATCATCAATAATTGAGCAACTTTGAATTATTTTCCAATATTGCTTATGGTTAATATAATTATTTTGAATTGAGCGTATGTATCAATAATACAATGTTAGTATAAAATTGTATTTAGATGTAAATTGTCATGGCAAAAATAAAATATACGTGTGTATGTGTGTGTGTGTATTATGGTTTTTATGTTTAATAAATTATAATACTGTGATACAGTAGCCTACTGCATCACTATAACATTAAGCATTACCGCCATTGTGTCGATTTTCCGCGGTAATAAAAGCCATATTATGATGAACCTCATAATAATAACAATGATGATATTATATAATATATCGGAATTTCCCGCCATTATTTTCATCGCGCCAACTCAGCGCCTTTTTCCGGCCAATCCTAATAATGACGAATGGCGCTGAATGAACTCTTTGTTCAGACCAAATATCCCCCAGCATATATCCGTGCACCACATAATCCATATAAATCAAAATATGAAGAAGAACAATCACATGAGGAGAAAAAACCAACGGAGACTCTACGTTCCATCGTGATCACAAATAACCAAAAAAATATTCAATTTCAATAAATCATTAATTTCGGATAAAAAAGATTTTCTTTGGCCCCTTGCAGTTATCTGACAAATATCAAATCCAAATTATGGTACACTATAATATTATATTATATTATCCCTCAGTAGGGTTAGCGTGGTGAGAGTGCGCGCTTTGGAGCCGAAGCTTGCGTGTTCGAATCCCAAATATGCAATATTTACAAAAATAAAAATATACACAATAACCAATTAACTAAAAACGTCTGCCTAAGAATCTTTAAAATGCGGAGATTATTGTACTCCATTTTTGGAGTAGCCATTTTCACACTGGTGAGATTGCTATACTCCAGTTTCGTAAGGAAAAAGTAATTATTATATATTTATCACTTTTGGGTTAAAAAACTAAAGTACATATTTTTGTTTGGTGTCATTAGTAAAAGTTCTTGTCTAGTTATGGAAAAGTACACAATCTAATAACGAATAGAAATTGTAAAAAATCACTTTTAATATGGTTAAAATCTCCCGGATAAAAAATGATTGCAAATTTAAAATATATATATAATTGTACAGATTTATAATTTGTTTTTTTGATATACATATTTGGGTTATCGTATCATTGAAATAAAGATATGGCAAATATTGATTTCGAGAACACCCTAATAAACAAATGTTATTTTTTGTGCATAATAAAGCCATAAAAATAAATTATGACAATCATATCCAATAAAAAATGGGTGTAAATTTTCACAGATTATATTTTTTGTTTTTAGCACTTCTTTGTGAGTTATATTATTAATCAAATATATACTATACATTATACAAATACCTTCTAAAGCATAGTAATTTTTTCTGCTTACCCATATTAATATTGTTCTTCCCTAAGTATTAATAAATGTTCAGCCAATCATTTGAACTATTACTTATTTAATATGCTTTGTGTTTTATTTCAATGAAACAGCTGGACTTCGTATACCCAAACTTATCCACCGTTAAAACACAAATGTAATTATTATATTTAATACATAATTTATGGTTTAATATTGGATAAAGTTGTCTTTATAATTAATTAATTTTAAACCATGGTTTTTATGATATGTATATATGATATTTTGTGCACTATATAAACAGACTTTGGTTATTTTTCTGAACGAAATATCCGTATACTGATAAGCTTGGATATGCAAATTTTCTAGCTTTTTTACAAACAATGAAATTCAAATTATTCAGAAACTATCTTTCATGCAATCTAAATCAAAGGTGCTGTTGTGTTAATTTTTTTCTCACGAATAAACCTTAAACGTTCTTGAAAACTTCGTTTTCGAAGCCGTCCAACTTGCAGATGGATAGATCCATCAACGTAACAATTTCAAAGTACGCTATCTCCACTGGCTTGTCGAAATGAATGAAATATTGTGTCATTTGCAAAATTTTCAAGATCTATTTTTACGACATATCTATTATTGACAAAAAAATTTCTCCCTGGCAGCGTAGTTCGTAGCGTGCACGCCTAGCAATTCGGGGAATGCGGGTTTGATTCCCCATCTTTCGGATTTTAAAATCTGAAAAATGCATGACTGGATGTCCGTTGGGTCGAGTATCTGTTGTCTGACAAACAATTCTCGTGAAAAATAATTTCTGAAGATCTCTTCATATTGTGTAGATCCATATATTCCATGTTAAGAGTGAACATAAATATATAAAATGACAATATTGAGAGAGTACATATAATAATTATGTATCATTCAAGCTTTTAATTTCATTATTTAAGATGAAAAATATTGCATGTGTTGGTAATAAATATGTTTTACTAACCACTAATAAATAAGACAATATATCAAGCTTAAAAACTCTTTATGGTTAAACATGAGATTTAGACGTGTGTAATAAAAATCTAATGATCAAAACAACTTCTCTTCATATCATCATACTATGCGATCCAGGTTTTGATCAGTATAGCTGCAATCTTGATCAGGTACCAGCGATAAATATTATTAATAATACGATTTTTCGTGACGACAAACCATGTTCTTTTGTTTTTAATATATTTAAAAACATATTTCTTTAAAAATTGATAATTTATTTTATACTCAGTGGTGTAATAATCAGAGCTACAGCTAGTGTTATATTACCAACTCTCTAGTAAGTGTGACAGCTATCCAAATCAACACTTCAACCATACGTTACCACTCATACCGCTACCATCAAGCCAGTGAATTTTTGAGCGAACTACTATTATCATATTCTTTGCTGGCTTCGAAATGCTCAGTTATATAAATAATTCATTTTTATTTATTAGTCTTATAAAATATAGAATATATCATTTATTGTATTACCTGCTGATAATTTAAGAAAAACGAGTACGCAATATTTCGTTCATAAGGGTAAATTCTTAGGCAGGTAGATTCGCATTTTTATATGAGGACAGACACACCCGTCGAGGCCTTATCAGACCGCATTATCTTCCATTGGCGGCAATGTGGTGGCGCTATCTTAACCGGTCTTCCCCTCATCAATCAATCAGCTGGCCCACCCGCCTTAACTGCTGCGCTGTGGTGTTTTCCGCCTTCTACACCCTGACCTCTGACGTTACAGTGGAAATTCTATCATTCACTTTTAACACTAAAATCTAGTACTTACATACATACTATTTTATTTAGTAAATAAATTGATAAGGGATGGTTTTAGATTTAGTTTATATTCTACCACGATACCGAAGTATAATATTCATATTTGCACATTTTTTTTTATTTATCATATCCAATAATAAATAAATTTAACAAAGTAACTACGTAATACAAAACTCATCCTAAAACGTAATTTATGTAATTGTCATAATTTTACAATAAACAAATTGTGCTATGCTAATAATTGTATTGAAAGCTTGCTATCTCTATCTAGGGTAAAATTAATAATTTATATTGTGTTTTATAAATTCTGGAAAAATAAAGAGGCTTTTTACAAGGCATACAAACAAATGTGCATACTCAAGTTAATTTAAATAATCTTGCTTTGTATCTCAAAAATAAGATGTATATAGTAATGTGAAATTCTTATTTCTGCATCTTTTCATTATTTGAAGTGACTCCTAAGGGAAACAATTCGTTCGAGGAAAACATTTTTAACTATCGCCCTGTGAAAAGGTCCAAATGCAATTTTATTGATAGGTAACCTTTTTTTTAACGGATGCTGACTCATCAAAAACATCACCAGAAAAGAAAAATATATTCTTTTATAATTCGCACAATACAATTTTCGCTTTCATCGTGAAATGATAATCAATTAAAATGTAAATATACATTTTCATTTGGTATCAATAAACGAAATTGAACACGTTTTATTTATTCTACACCAAATTAGTTAAGCGTTATTCTCAGCAGAATTAGCAAACGATTGTGGTGAATTTAATAGGGTTTCATTAAATTCATATTTATTATCAACTCTATATAATAATCAGCATATTTTTGGTCTTTCATTTCTTTTAATTACTTACTTAGTAAAATGCTTTATAACGTGATTTAGACATTCAGTGGTATCTCTACGGTTAACAAAATACCTGTTATAATTAATTAATCGTAACACTTGGTAAACTATAAAAAAAAAAAAAATTAATACAATAACTGTTTACAGAAATGCTATATTGTAATAAAAAAAGAGTAATTACTTAAACTATGAAACTTTTGATTATGTGTGATACCTTATACATTTTTCATGATAGTTTTGTTATTATAACTTAATTTCTGAACAGACGTTTTGAAAAAAATACAAAATATGAGATATAGGCTCTAAGGACTTAAGCAACATTTCCATTTTGAGATCAGCAAGGTGAGTTAATGGAATCGACGTATGTGTATATACATATATTTTAATAATTTATTAAAATAGGATGACTTCTTGAGAAAGACGATGCTTAATTAATGAAATAAACCCAAGAATGGAGGTCAGCAGACCTTAAATTATTTGTTCAGATGAATTAGAAAGATTTACAGTATTTTTGGTCGATGGATTTTGTAACAGATGATGCGAATGTAGATTACAACAATATTCAATCAGATTCAGTATTTTTATATGAATTTCTAAACAAGTTTATAGAATGTCAGTCCTCTAGTAATCCATATTATTTAAGTATATTTTTTATAACCCACGTAAGAGAACACAAAATACATAACTTTCATCCGTTTTAAATATTTCACAAAACACCTGTGAGACAGAATAAACTTATTTTGGTACGTTTTCATTTATTCTCGCGTGAACAATGCCAAGTTACCCCAAACCCGAAATTTGCAAGTGGTAGAGAGATATGTACGTGTTCAACTTAGCATTACAATTTTGTTTAATTTAGGTATGAAACATGTTTTCAAAACACATCTAAAATTTAGAGGCGCAAATATTTTCCATGTATTTCGCCGACGCAGACTTTTTTCTTCTCCGCAAATACGTTTTTGTTGTGTAAGAACGAAATAAAAGTATTTAGTTTGAAATATATTTTTTTTCGCGCAAACAATAAAAAAGAAAAAAGTTTTATCCTCTAAGTGGCCTAAGTACTTGTAAAAATAGGCTGTTTTTCTAGAACAAAACTGTTGATGTAAACGACATTCACAAAATAATGTGTTGCGTAATATTTCAGTTTTATTTGGAAGTTATCTCGAGATAAATTGTAAAGTTTTTCAAATAATATAAATTAAATATTGTAGGCTATATATTGTAAATACATAAATATCTATTACATATATTGTAAAAAGCTGTCTTACAAAAATACGTAGACGAAAAAAGCTTTATGAGTATCGTTTGCCCATTTTCGCACAACAACATCTCTATTGGTAGCATTGCAATCATTAACACTCATCGAAATTTGTAAAATTAGTGTTTTTCTCTGATTAGTACATTTAGTAATATGCTCTTACAGCAATGAATAATACAAACCTTAATAACACTTTATTTTTAAATCAAAAAATATCTAGGTGTATTAACAATGATTTAACACCTTCATGAAGCTAAAATAAACACAATATTTGATAATGGTATCCTTATATGCCAAACTCTAGTTTAGTGCGCATTTATTTGAAACTTTGTACATAATTTGCCAATAAGTGTAGAAAAAAATTGAAGCTGATGATATTTTGGTGGAATGTCTTTTGGTTAATCACTTGAATATATGTGATACTACGTTGTTTTTACCTCATAATATTAAATGATAAAACAATAAAACACGACTTATTGAAAGATTTCACGAGCTGTGTGTGTTTTAAGTGATGGAAAAAATATGGCAAATGTACGACATAAATCATATTTTTTGAAAGATATTATCTAATGACTTTGATAATTGTGCTTTTGTTTTGATTTATTGCATGTTGGTTGAATGATATCACTACAAGAAGTCTTGGTTTAATAACTTACCTATCTCACTTATAAAGTGTATATTTCCTTCGACACTCGTGCTGCTTATGATTCTAGGAGTGTGCTCCCCACAGCGTGTGGCGTAACTAATCTCTATTTAATTTGCTATTATTTCGTAATTATCGTATTCCCGTAATGGAATTTGTATAATAATCGGGCTCCTTGTTACTGGCACGCGAAACGGGAGGCAAAGCTAATGAAACTGCACACGCGCTACAAAACTAGACATCAACCTTCCTTGTTCGCACACTACAGTTAACGCTTTGAATGTTGTATCCACGTTTCGGGGTGACTTTGAATATCAAAAAGCTCCAGGATAATTGTCTTTTTTCATATTAATAATATTTATTTTATTTTAAAACAACGCAGAAACCTCTGTAACCTAACTAATTTTTATACCACGTCCGCTCCCAACATGGAGCATATGTATCTACACAGTGTGAAGATGTCCACTCCGAAAGGGGAGTATATGGATCTCCGCAATGTGAAGACGTCTTGACA
>JAGVSQ010007595.1:0-15175 GCA_022683975.1 Rhyacophila evoluta
TACTATGTAGTATTATTAAAGTTTTTAATAATATAACATGATTAAATCAAATTGGATCCTTAGACCGGAATCATCAAAAATTCCATGGGAGTCAATGTGTTGAATATTGACTGTTTAAATTTGTTCTTCCTAGAAGCCTATCGAAGTTTTTGGTATTTTTGTAATTTTCAAAATCATTAAGTTTCTTGTTTAACAAATCCAACTTTGAATTCAAATATCATGGAAAGTTTATCAATATTTTAAAATTTAAACACACCATACTTGTAAAGAGTTAGATATTTTTGTTTTATCACATTTAAATAGATGGCATCCTAATGCATCCGTATCCATTATACATTTTGATAAACTGCAACTGTGGTTTTTAATTAATCTCCATGTCGAAGCATTTTCCTCACTACATGTTTGCTTATGTCAAAGTATAATTATATTACAGGGGCAAACCAAAGCATATACAAAGCAGGGATACTTTTACAAAGCTTGGAAGTCTTTGTTGCCAGGTGGACGGCTTTCTGCTGGTGAATACAATAAATATTGTGTTTTGGATTGCATCTGGAATGAGCCAGCAAAATCTTTATTCGTTATAGATGTTCTGGCATGGGGTGCACAATCACTTACTGATTGTGATGTAAGTTTTCACACTTGTCTCCACCTTTTTTTTACTATTAATATCATACTCTAAAGTAGTGCTTCCAAACTTTTTCATGCTATGACCCCATTAATTAGAAAACAATAATCTGTGCCTCTCGATAAATACATTATCTTAGATGACAAAAAACAAGAAATTCTAAATAACAGCCAATGCGGTATATTCAGCAAGCAAAAAAATAAATAAATGATATTTCTGAAAAAAAACACAGTCCCCTGAAAATGATCTGCTGCCTCTAAGAGGGCTGCAACCCACAGTTTGAGAAGTATTGGTCAAAAGAGTCTAAAGCATATGTCAGTTTCCCATTACCATGGGAGGAATGTATGTAGTGTACATATTAATAATATAAAATGATACTCTGAACACTTGATAGAAATATTTCCTACCGTATTTATGGGGTTTTCCGAGGTTCGAACATTTAGCTTATTCAACAGTTATACTACAATATTACCAGCTGTTTTTTTACTTTAATGTTAGTAATGCCTTACTCTAATATTTTATTCATAGATGATAGCTTTAGAAGACATTTCATTTCCAAATAGTCACATGATATTACACCAAGAAGACATTGTTTTTATGCCTTCATTTACAGTTTATATGCGGTAAAAAATCACAAAAGTTGTATTATTTTTTTGCAGGTAAATTTCAGAAATTATTGGCTTAAAACAAAGTTTGCTGAAACACCTTGTTTTGAACAAGAATCAGCTGATAATACATATGCAATAAAAATTGTGCCCAAATATGAATGCCACGCAGAGTCTTTAAATAATTTTATGATGAATTGGCCAGCTTTTCCATGTGATCAACCTCCTGTAGATGGTCTTTTATTCTACCATAGAGAAGCCCATTATATTAATGGTACAACACCATTGGTTGGATGGCTTTTACCCTATATGGTAAATGAGGTTTTGGGAAATGGTGAGTAGTTACCTTAAGTCACTGGTTTCAAGTCGGAATTGAATTTTAGATTTTTGGTACATTAATAATTGTTGAAGTTTGAAAGATTTATGGTATTTGTGTTGGAATAGGATACAAAGACCTTATTAGACATTTGGTGGTATATTGATATGAATTATTATGGCTTAGTTCCTGTGTTTTTACTTGTATTCATGGCATATTTACATATTGTAATAGATTCCTTTGTATAAATAGTTTTCTTGTTTCATCTTTATATTCCAGATTCCTTATAATCTTTAATAGATTATATTTTCCACTACCCAGTTCACACCAAATGATAATAATGATTCGACTGCAGTGCTTTTTAATTTTTAGTGTTAGTTTTAGTGTTGGCTAATTTGCTGGTTGGTTAATTTAAGTTTTTTTTCTTGTTATAAGTTGTTTTAAATATTGATTGAGACCATAAAACAGTAAACCGGGAGTGGATATATTTTCTTGGTTAGTTGTCATGTATTCGCTCAATTTGTTGATTCCTGCCTTTTTGAATTTTTAAAATTTTATGCGGTTATAGAATTTGAGCCTTCAACTTCCCACACCCAAGTTCGTGCGCCTAATTCAGCTGCTGAGAAGACACAATTTTAGTATACAAAAATATTTTTTCTCTCAAATAGATGATAAGGGAGATAGATGATCAGTTATGATCAGATTTTTGAAACTGTAGTTATTATAATTTAATACCATAATATAATAATATACTACAAAATAAAAATATTAAAAACACGTTAAATCTCTTTTTAATGAATAGCGAAAGTAACGAAATTTCCCGTATAACATATATTTTTTGTTGTCCCGAGCAAACATTCATACAATATGTAATAATGCCTTTCCTATATTCAGTATAACAAAACAAAAATGGTGGTCCCTGAAATTTCATTATAACGGGATTCTACATGTATATATATTATATCATATATCAATGCTCGACAACCTTTTCTCACCTACGGCACACTAAAGTGTTTCCCCGAATTGTGTGGCTCACCAAAAGTTTAAATATATTTTTGAAATTTTATTACATACACAAATTTCATATTTTATTACAAGAAGTGTACCCATATTTTTACACTTGTAGGTTTTATATTATCATATATATCAATACATATATTTACTTATTTTATCATTATAACAACAAATTATAAAATAATAACCAACTAATAGTCTAACTAATGTGATACTTGAGATTATTTCAATGAAGTTTTAAAGAGAAGGGATAATTTTTCTTCTTCTTTCACTGCGATGGCAATCCTAGGATGGCTCATGACAGACTTGTGTATTGTAGCATAACGGTTGCAGAGCACTAATATATATTATGCCAAAACGTTGAAAACAGTCAGTGAGTGAAAAAATTAGCTACAATTCACTGCTGATGGTGTTGAGAAATCTAGCACCGAAATCATTGATAATATGTTGATATACTACAGACTGACCTAACCTCACTGCACTATACCATTTTGTACTTACGCACATTTGAATGTATCCTAATAAGCACAGAAACATATCTTGAAAAAGTTTATGCTTTATAAACACAATTTGCACTACGTTACTTTATTGAGAGCTTTTCATTTTTAGTGCAATGTATGCAGACAATAAAATTTCTTACAACAATTTTTTTAATGTCTCGTCACCTGGTTTTATATCAAATTGAAGGGTATTAAAAAGAATAGTATTAAAGTATTCTTTAGTTGAAGAATGATTGATTTTAGTATTTTGTTTCAGACATAACGGTGCACATCTCATATACAGCTTTAAAACCATCTAATTATGTTAATCAAGCCGATTTTATTGAGTCATTTGAAGAAAAGCAGTCTGCAAAAAAGCAGTCCAAAGTATTTTATCAAAGAAGACGGGTACAATCATTTTCTAGTATTAGCTCGAACTCTTCCCTTAATCTTTCCAATATTTCCAATCAGTCTTTTGGAAGTGGAACTGTTCAAATGATATTTGGATCAGATAATAACATATATAAATCAAAAGAAACTGAAGATATTGATTTAAGGAAGGAAAACAAAAAAAGAAAAAATAAACAGAAAAGAGTAAATAGGAAAAATAAAATGGAAACTGTGACAAATATTTCTACCGAAGCAGACTCTGCTGTAAGTTCCATGGAAGACAGTATGAGAGATGAGAAAAATGAAACTGATCTCTCATTAGAAAAAAGTCTCCTGAGTATGGATGAACAGTCTTGTGAAGTGTCTATGGATTAATGAAACGGAGTGTGTTTTTCCGGCTAGTTGTGTTTTATATAGAAGTATTGAGAATTCATAATATTACTCTTAATTTTAGATGAAATTTCATTAAAAGTCATTATGAAATAGCCATAATCCAGAATAAAACTTCTAAAAATTATTACGACTGTTCTCAACCAATAAATGCTTTGTGATTTTAGTAAAAATATTAATGGTTGATGGAAACTGCATTTTCCTTTACCAATTTTTATATCAATGTGGTTTTACAAATCTCTCCAGTACTTATGCAAATTTATCTACTGATATTCGAGCACATTTTCAAGACTATGTACTCATGTTAAACTAAATTTTAAATCATTTTTTGAATGAAGAAAATTTTATGTACTTTACGAACTCATCTGCTTTAGGATGTTTCATCTGTACGTAATATGTTAGTATTACATTTACACATACTTTCCTATTCATATTTATCAACAAAACATCTATTGGCAAATATTAATTTTTAATTAATTTTAGTTAAATTTCTCATAAATATTTTTTTGCAGCATCTCAAACATTTTTTCAATGTTTTGAAAATTGATTTTACTTGTTTTATATTTTTATATAATACTGTTTTTTATGCATTTTACATAGAAGATTGAAAATAAAGTTCTGAAATTGATTTCTGTGTTTTCTTCCTGTTCAGTTTTAGTAATGAGATGAGTTCTTGAATATTAGTTGTAATGAAATTTAAATGCCATTCCATTTTAAAACTTTATGTGGTTGGTTGATTAAATCGCTCATGTAAGAGCATTTTCAGTTCAAATTTTGTTGGTCCTTTCAAAAGAATCGAATATTAATTTGAAAAGGTGTTTGGTTTCAGGAATCCTTTGCTTTGGCTAAAATAAACTCATCATTTTTACTTCAAATTTTGTATATTGAAAATTGAACACGAGTTCATAAACTGCCCCGTATTTCGAATATAGAAAATTTCATACACAGATTACAACTGTATATAATAATATATGTGAATAATTTTTTTTACTTCTCAGATTTTTTTGAAATTTAAGCAATATATTCATTTGTTTCTTGCACTGAAAACACTAAAAGCACTACGGCTGTGCCCATCTCATATACTTTTATAAGCATCGCTCAACTAAATGTTACATAACCCACGGTATGATGAATGAACTGACATTAAGAATTATTGTCTTTTTAATATATTATAACAGTTTACGGAATCCGTATAAAGTGATTGAAATAAACTATAAAATTGAACTTGGTATAGAATATATAAATAATTTTCGTTACTCAAATAACTTTGGGAATCTCTGTTATAAGCCATACCCATGCACTATTTCCATTTAGTTAGTTAAGGAAGGCTTCATTTACCAATAAGTTAGAGTTGTGGTATTTTTGGTTAAATTGAAAATAAATTGAACAATGGAAAATACATAATAAATTTATTTGCTAAACCTGGTTAGTAAGATACATATTACTTTAATTAATTTGTTTTCCATAAGCTTTAAGCCGTTTTAAACGTGCATGCTTAGCTATCCACGGAATGTGGGTTCAATTCCCCATCTGTTGGATTTTAAAAATCTAAAAACACAGGATTGGATGCCCATTGGGTAGAGCAACTGTCTGACGAACGATTCTCGTGAAAAATAATCTGTCAAGACGTCTTCACATTGTGGAGATCCATATACTCCACTATCGGAGTGGTTACCTTCACACTGTGTAGATCCATATGCCCCACTTTGGTAGCGAACATGGTATAAAAAAAATATATTAAACCATATGGCACATAGGTTTCCAATCTTTTAGGCCCTACTGCTCCCTTTTCGAAAACCATGTTACTTACCGACCCTTTTTATTATTGAACAATTATTTATTGAATAAAAGAACCAAATAGCATGTAAACCAGTAGAACAAATCAATTTTAAAAACATATGGTTCTTTCATAGAAAAATTACTTGTTTAAAATGCTCTCCTTAAAAATTTGGCAGAGTGGAATAAGTTCACTTTGGAAATACATTCCTTGTCGATTGTAATTTATAATACAAACAGCATATTTTAGAGAGCTTAATCCTTTTCATATTGTAAGTTTAAAGTATAATAATAATCAAACAAAAATTAGGCATGTCAAGATTAAGTAATTGAGTACTGAACACTATTATTATTTAGGTATCGACAAAAATACTTAAATAAGTTAAAGGCTGAACGAAAATTATTCAAAAACGTCTTTAATATATATGTTCGAATTAAATGAGAAATGGTTTTACAATAAACTTTTTATATTGATATTTTCGAAATCCTCTGAAATATCACACACGCGATTTGGTTTTATGGCATATAGACGACTATAATAAATAGTCATTGACTGCTGAAAATCAGAATAAGTGTCGAAATTTAGAATTTTGTAAATATTATAGAGATGTAAAACACGCATTTTTTTTTACAAGATTCATTCGATGATTTAATGTAGTCACGGGATTTGAATTCATAACGCATGATGCAACTACACATAGTAGCTGTATCAATAAAACTAAATATACAATATTCTTAAAAGCCTACAATATTGTTAGTCGTCTTGGTGTTGTTAGTGAACACGCGTCCTTAATAGGCTGCACAAGTATTTAAATTAATCAAAGTATAGAATATTGCTGCTTGTGACAAACAATTTCTTAACCACTTCATCGCCACGTGTTTTTTAAAACAGCGCGCCAGTACGCTACGTATTTTACGATCCCATACACCGTATATACGATCCTTTTTGGTTTGTTAATATTTTTTTAATATTCATAGATGCGTTGTGAGAAAATCGGAATTAATTTTGAAATACATCTTTCGAATACTGCGAAGCGGGCACAGCTGCGCTTATGGCGATCGTCTACGTAGAGCGTGCATGTGTACTCAGGGCGATCTACGGGTTAAAGTCTTCATAGTAAAAATCCATATCCGCCAAATTTTGAGCAGATATGCTCACAGATTGTTAGAAGTGAATATAGTATTATTGTTATTTGAATGATGTTTGATGAAGACAATCAAAATATACGATCGAAGTAGTATAGAATATTAATTTTAAAAAATCTGACTCTGAGGTTTAAAAAACTCATATTTAATTTATCTGGTTTTTCGACTTTCCGAAGTACACAGTTGAATGTTTCCAAAAACCATTGTAACCATGTAACCACATGGATAGATTTGAGTTTGGGAGTTTAACATATTGGCGTGCTCATTCAGGTTGCCGCAAAAGCGAACAATTTGGCATTGCCTATTAAATAATTCTATTGTACATGATGCGTTTCCGCAATATTTGTTCAGTCGAAATGGAAGCTCACTGACCTATGCGATTTCGAACAGTTTTGACGGATTACAAAAATACGAAATTTTCAACCGAATAAAAGATTCTATGTACGATAAAAATCTATCGCACTCTAAATTGATAATGCATTTACGAAACAACAGTCAGTGGCAGATTTAAAATTTAAGAGGCACAAGGAGCAATTTAATTATGAGTCCCCCAGTCTTCAGGCGCAATCGTTTTTTTAGGTCTCATGTTTCTTTAAATTTATACTTTTGTCCAGAATTTTGTGATTTCTCGTTTTTTAAGTCTCAAGCTATCTTAAGATTTTTACTTTCGTGCTGTTTCGTGCCGATTGTGTTGTAATTATTCATTTCCCGGTAAAAAAATAAATATGGATGTCATGAATTACAAAATTAGATGAAGTCTTACCACTAATTCATATCTAACATGTAAATACGTAAAGTAATTCCACATTACGGAAGGGTTATATTCCAAAGACCGTTAAGTGAAATACTATTATATATTTAAAAAGCTAGATAGTGGATAGAATTATTTATTATGACAATTATTTATCTTATAAAAAAATTGTGGAAAAAAAGTGTTAAGATTTGTTTGTGGAACGGTATAAGCATAATAAAAAAATGCGCACTCTGCTTGCCAAGCAAAATACGGCTGATACATGCCGTTTACTAACTTGGTACTGTGTGCATCGCAAACAAGGACAAACTATCGACGTGCGTCAGTTGTGATGGAATATGATAGATAAATTTATCGTTTTGGGTTTATCAATAAAATTTGGTTTTGCTGGATCTGCTGGATTGTCTTTCGTCATTGGTTTTCGCGTAAAAAGATTGGGTAAAAGCAAAGATTACTTTATCTTCTTTTTATATTACGTAATGCGTATTCAGTTTACAAAGAGTTATACATAATGTTGTTAAATAGTTAATGATTCTGAATTATAATTAATGAAAACTGTTTGATTACAAATACGAAATGATTTTGTTTTCTTTCAGTTTCATATAAAAATACATTTCGCACGTCGATTTTTATTTTTATATGCTTATTTATCAATAATTTGAAACTACGATTGATGGTTACTAAAATCTGATGTAACTCAATGTAATCATCAAGAATATTCTACGATACGGTGAAAGCGGTTGTAAATTTTAAAATCTTTTAAAATACCTATCTAGATTTCATAGACTTAACTGATGATTACTCAGGCAGTGTTTTAGATATTGAATAATGGATAACGATTTATGAATCTCATGTCTTTGTAGATTATTTTTTACTATCGAAATAATGGCAGATTTAAAATTATATTTATGACTTTTTTGTCACATGACTAACGTGAGGTCGATTTTTTAACCTTCATTTTTTCAATGTGACTTAACTATTTTCATAGTAAAACTATTTAAAGAAACGAGTGTGTTATTTCATCAAATAAGAATAAATTTTTTTCCAAAACAAATTTAGCATAGGTATTTTAATTTAAACAATTCGTTCATACTTATAAACGTGCCGCATCACTTTTATGAGTCACAGTATATAATTGTTAATTTTATTCTTTTCTGTTCTTATACATAATTGTACCATTTAATCCAGTGCGCTTTTGCATGTCTTCTACAAAGAATCTATTTTTTCAATACCCACATACGTGTCAAAGGTTATAACACAAATACCACAATTTTCAATGCATGAAAATGTGGCAGATCTTTATTTTTAAAGCCATCAAGTGTCCATTATTTTTAGCGGTAAACTATTGGAATGTATTCTATATCTATAAAATCATATGACTGTTTAAGACTTTACAGAACAGTGTTTCTTTACTTTTTTGTGGCATGTGACTCCCTTTTGAGTTTAATATTTTTCTGTGTTTGCCCTGTATAGTGGTTCAGTCTCTCTATATTGATATTAAATGTAAATTGACTGTCCCCCCCCGAATTTAGATTTTGGGTTTGTGCCTCCCTTGTAAATCTCTGTGCCCCCCGGTGAAGCCATATGAACCCAAGTTGAGAAACACTGGTAAAGAAGACAGTAGTAAATTAATGAGTTTTGGGAATGATTTAAAAAAATGATTAAGCTTCGCTATTTGTTTTTCATTACATTTTTAAATAATTAGATTTTATTCCGATTTGTTATTATTGTACTTAGAATATAAGATATTAAATTGACTAGCATTATACCATATTTAAATTTGTTGAGAGTTTAAAAATATTGTCATAAAGTTCAGTAAGAGAGGCGCTTTATTGTCATCCGATAAAAATATTGAATTCAAGCGAACAAAGATATTATTTTGTCAAAGAGTGGGAAAAAGACGCGCATGCGCTCAATAGCAAAGTTTATTTAGGAAACTGTCAGAAGTGTTTTAATATAAAGAGAAGGGAACAAACAATACTCACTTCATTGCACTGTCAATGTAAATAAAAGCAAAAGTTTTCCAGTGTCTAGTGGCACACTGTTCAAACAAGCCATGTATACTTTTACACGTAGTATGTCAATTTGTCAATTTGTCAATTAAGTAAATTTTGAAATATAATATACACAGCAGTATTATGTTACTGTTTTATAAAGAATTCTTAGAAATTAAATTATTATTAGTCCTTGTTTTTTTAATTAATCCAACTTCAAAAACAAATTTTGAATAAACATAAAGCCACTTCCAAGTATTCATTTACAACAGTCCGTTGATCCCATCTTTAATAATACAAACATATATTTTGTGCGAAAAGAAACTGTTATCAAATAAGAATGTAATCTTTTTTATTCTGCCTTGATATATATTATTGAGAAAAGATTATTTTTATTTAGTTTACTCCAGTAATTTTTGATTACTATTCATATTAAGCTTCAAATTATCATTTGTAGTCTGTATGTTTTCGCAAATATTATATTGAAGACTATTGCGGTCAGTGTGATTGATGAAGTACGAAATGTCTAATATAGTATTGGAATTGGTACTATTCAATAGGGATCTGAAGATAAATTGATTTTCATCGTGCTATGTCCGATTTTGTGAATTTTCATCAATCTGTTGAATGATATTGACAGTCTACAAAAATAATTTATTAACAAATAATAATAAAAATAAGGATGATTTTATAGCTTTTCAAAAATGCGTAATCTTATAGCGAACGAGAAGATATTTTCTCTACAAAGCTCAATATTAACAGGGCTTAGTTAGTTGGAATAGTAATCAAGGATGCTCGTGCCTGCCAATCAATGTCATGGAAAGCTGCTCCTAGAAAAAGGACGTTTCACGTTCGATACGCTGATGTATACTCCCACATAACGGATGTGAAAACGTGAAGATAGTGAATTGGAAAGCAAGTCTTCATGAATCGAATTCAATAACTAAATATTTGTATAGTAAATAAAATTACATCGTGATTATGTTAAATCAACTTAAATCATTCGTCAAATTATAATAACTATTCTTAGAATGTTAAAAAACGATGTATCTTTACTAGTCGTAATTAGAGCAAGATATGCTAACAGCGAGTGTTTTTAATCCAGCTTTTCGAAAAATATATTACACATACTGAATAATAAATGTTTTAGTTAGTATTTTTATAAATAATATAATATTTTGTCAAAAATAATTTTTAGTCATGGCATTTCTCGTAATGATTTAAAGATTTTGAAATAATGAGAGTAGTCAAAGAGCTAAAAAAAGTGTTCCCAATTTTCCAATTTTGCATGGATTTTGCATTGTAATGAGTACGTGGTTTTATAAATTAATGTGTATAATTACAAACGTGTTTGACATTGGTACACATCCACGTAGATTGCCCCTTTAAACATCTTTGGTGTATGTATTATGAACAGTATAAATGTTACCGATGAAAAAAATGATTATTATATGTAATATAAAAATATCACATATGAAAGAAAAAACTGGAAAAAAAATATTTTCCCGTTCACGTCATAATAAGCTGGGAGTTGAAGTTAGCTTGTAATAATGCAAGGTTGTCGAAAAAAGAACTTGACTGTCGTACAAAATTGAATCAAGTGACATAAAAAGCCGACTGATTCAACTAAATAAAAATACCTAAATATTCGACGCAATCAACATAACTATAACATAGTATCATTTACGAGTACATGGAAGAGAAAATGTTAAATGAAAGTCGTAAGATCGACACTAAAATTTCAACAGTAAAAAGTGTTTTAGGATTTTTATTTTAGATTTTTAGTAACTTAAATTTTGTGTAAGTGAACGAACTTTATGTTTAGTTTACTTATTTTATATATGCACATTTTATTTATCCCGTAATGCATTGGTATATTGAGATTTGAGATACAGATGCCTTCGGCGGATTCTAGGGATACGGTAGTATGACTTTGTTCGTAACAAGTAGATAAAAGAAAAGACCATACAGCTACTGATCACTGGATAAAGCAAAGCTGCAACGCTAAATCTGGTTCAAACACGTATTGCAGATGCCTGAAAAATATCTAAGGATGATTATTATTCACACCAACTGGTGTTGGGCGTCCTGGAATGCCGCTAAATACCTATCTAAAGAATGTATTCGGTGGAGTTTGGGGATGCAGGTTTGACCTGGGAGGACGCAAGAGTATCGGCGGGTGAGAGAAACTTTTAGAGGCGGTATATAGTGTCCATATGCTCCACTTTAGGAGCAGATATTGATAAAGAATAATGTATTTAAATATTCAATGATTAAATACACCGAATTTATGAAAAGAATATGTGCAAATCCTTGTAAATTAAACTTACATTTACAAAAACTATTTGAAACAATTGATATAGATCAGAGATCATTACTATTTTCAGAGTTGTAATATTTTTATAACCATAAAAAAACGTTAAAATGAAAAAATCCGAAATAGTTTGAACACTACTTTGACTTGAAAATTCAAAATTTTCCACAAAATACTTCTATTATAATGTTGTAATTTTTGTCTTTATCATAATTTGTATAATAAATAACACGACATAATACAAATTTTTTTTTTTACTAATTTATGAAATATCCTGAAGCAAATTTTAATTAAAATATGATTTTATGAAATAAAAAGCTATTCACTACTACTATAAAAGTTTCAAGAGCAACTTTCGAGTTGAATTTGTGTAATATGAAATCTGGCCAGACCAAAAAAAATAAAATTCATACTACCCTGATATATTTTTTTATAATAAATTAAACAACATATGTAAATAAGCAGGTCCAATTTTAGTTGTAGTCTGTTGGTAGTTAGAGAAAAGATTTTCGGACATTGTATACAATTGAACGGCTTTTGAGACTCACTGAACTATATCCTAATACGTTCCACTGCTACATTCAAGAGATAAACAGAATTCGAGCTAACAGCCTCCAAATGAACCGAGCATTTCCCGCGATCGGATAGATTGTCTGACTCTGTGTGATAAGCCTAATGAAGTTAGGTTGACTATAACATGTTTATCGTTCTACACACTATTATGTATGTGTACATATATACATGGCTGTGAAAATTGCTAATATATACTCACTATCCATCACTATCAAAGAAGCTTCTGGCATTACTAAATGAAAGCTTTTCTAATTAAGTTAAAATATAAAAAGTCAGTATATTATAAACTTACGTAATGTAGCAAAAAAAATATTTCCAAATAAATATAAATATTAATAGGATTTTCAGTAAAGCATTCGCTTTAATACTTTATTCTATATCTTAAATTCAAGCATTTATGTTTATAAAACGAAAAATGAAGGAAATTAGTAGAAATCATTAAAATCTCAATTTATATCATGAAACAGGAGCTTAGGATTTTTACACTATATTTTTTTTTGATTACGGGATAATTCGTCGGCAAGATGGATTAAACATCCTTATATCCTTTTCATCTAATCCATAAAGTTTTTTTTAAATATATATTTTATTAACATTGAAGATTTTTCCATAACATTGCTCTTGTATATGGTTTCTCACATTCGAGTTTTACAAAAGTATTTTATTCAGAAGATGAGTACATTGGAATAAATGAATTAAAATTACATAAAACCTCGTGCTGATTCAGATATGAATATTCATTATAAAAAAATCACCAATTTTTTCATTTCGTAATACTGTCTATTGACAACGTGAAAAGAAAATTATTTAATTTTTTAAAGTGTTATTTTTATTATTACTATACCAATAACCGTTTGAAACATATTTTTATCGTTGTTTCTTATTATTTTTAAAATTGTGGCTTGAAAATTTAAAACCGATTCGATTCACTTCATTTTAAACGTGAGAAGTGATAATATTGTATGTATCACGTGAAACGTAAACTTTTGTAGACTTGCTATTTCGCGTTACGTTGAGGCAGTTTACAAAAGAATATTCCGGTTTATACTTGTGCACGTTTTATGAGATAGCGCGTCCAAAAAAACGCGACTCTATCCAACAAAAATACAATAAAGATTTTTATCTATTTATTTCATATGATTTGTCATTATTAGGAGCTAAAATGATAGCATTATAGTAAACGAGGCAATAAACTATTTAATACTGATATATATTCCTTACAATACAATGTCAAATTCATTTGTTTAATAGATTTTTCTTAATCTATTGAAATAGATTTTTAAATGATAAATTTTACGACGAAATATAATACTTAAATCTATAATTATCTCAGGAACAGATTTGTAAAATGGTGATATTGAATATCAATTTTATACATGATTTTATTTCTATAACGCATGTTGACCTGTACATAACTACAAAATATTGTTTCATAATATATTGATATAAATAAATGTCTATTACGTCAAATAATATAAACACCACTAAGTTGATTGGTTTTCTTACTAGCAAATTGTTCAATTCAGTGTGCATATATCAATTTACTGTATCGATATTCCATGAAAATTAGAATCTTCAACACAATTTGTTTTGTCAGATTTAATTTATTCATGAATGAAACGATAATTTTGATACGCAGGTATGCTTAGTGTTGATTTATTTCTAAAATAATTTATGGTCAAGTATTTTTGAGGTTCTCTGTACACTCAAGAATTCTCAACATAGCAATAATTTTTAATAAAAGCATAATTATTTTTGAATGAATTCATATCAAAATAATATTGACATTAAGTGTATGATATTATACCACTGATGGGAAAGATGGGTAGAATAAAAATAAAATGATCATTTTAACTAAATTACCGAAGATATGTAGTGATAAATATTTATATTTTATTCATAAAAAAATACCTCTTATTAGAGTTGAGTTGTTTATGTCGATTACTTTATATATTAAGGTTATTTAAAAACTTTATTAAATCTTTCAATAATAATCTTGATTAGTAATTTTAAAATTTGTTTTTTTATCTTACTGTTGACTTTCCGTGTTTAAGTCAATATAATATAATAATTAAAATTTTCTTAAAATGGTGATAAAATATTATCTGTGATTTAGAATTTAAAATCAATTTGCATCAAGCACCATCAGTCAAAAATATTAACCATATTTTTTTGTTTTTTTTATTCAAATTTTAGATGGATAGTTTAAAATATCAACTAACTGAAATAAAATGTGATTATTTTTTCATTTTGGTGGATTAATGGATAACCTTGCATGCACTGGATGTCACCTATTCTAGTCTAGTGGACAGTGCACAATAATGCATATGTTTTAATTTTCATTTAAATATATACCACATATACTAAATAAGTTGAATGATATTATTTATGGATATTTATGTAAAAATCTGTTTAATAAATGTTCATGATATGAAGATTTATACACTCCACACGTAAAGCGGAGATGGTAATATAAGTCTTTTGAAAGATGCATAATAGACAGATTCAACGTGACGTTGTAACTTGATGCGATAAGCCAGGCATAATGAGAGAGATATCAGATTTAGCATAATAGCATATATGCAATGAAGGATATAGTTATAATGATTACTTAGGGGATAAAAAAATGTAGAAACTACTACAATGTAATACTATCAGCACGCAGTCTTTGAGATTTAATGCTCTTGTTAGTGCAATCTATTATTTTATGGGCATCTCCTAACATATTTACTAAAAACAACTGATATGTAGTTGCTTTTTATCAAAAAAAATTTACAAAAACATTTGAAAATAACAATATTG
>JAGVSQ010007596.1:0-15175 GCA_022683975.1 Rhyacophila evoluta
GCATTTAGGAATGAAAAACAGCTGATGTTCCCGATTTCTTAGGTAGTTATCAGGAGCATGCAGACCAATATTGGCCAGAACTATCAATAAGACCACGCATAAGTAAAAAATGTACTGCGGCGTCATACGACGAGCGTAGTGATCTATTCACATAAATTGCTTGACCAAATATGTCTCCATTTTTTCATTTATCTTTTTTTGCATAATGTTTATTTTAACACTAGCATACTTGAGTGTACGACAAGGTAAGTTTCACAAATTCATGTTTAATAAAGTAGGTCGCTTCTCGATATCAGAGCTCTGGAATATGCTTGAACACCAGGTAGGATGAGGACATATTTAGCTGGTTGAGCAATTGTTTGCGACCAATTTGAATGAAAAAAACACCATTTCTGAAGTGGAAATCTTTACACAGTGAAGATCCATAAATATGATACCAAATATTGTTAAAAGAAAAAAATAAAACATACATTTTAAACACCAATGATTTTCGTAGTTGTATTATATTTCTGTTTGTATTTATATTTCTCTACAATTAACGAAAAGCTTTTATCAAAATAATTTTATATTCGAAAGCTACAGATCATATCAATAATAATTGGACAGTGGATGACAGACGTCTGGAATTACATTTCATTAAATTTGTTATTTCAAAGCTTTTCAGTTCTGTTACCAAATATAATGATCTGTTATTATATTGTTAGAAATATTCCTATGTCGTATAATTATTGCTGGTGTACTATTTAATTATACTCGAAGCAAATAATATGATGACAAGAAATTATCTATAATTTTGAAAGCAGCCAGTCATTTTTCCCAACATTGTATTGAAAAGAAAAAATAATCAATTGAGAATGGTATTTATTTGAAATGAAAAATCATGCGTGATATTTTGATTTTTATTTAGATGTTATATAAATTCGTTGCTAGACGTTTTATTTGATTATAAAATCAATTGTACAATTATTTAATTATACATAATTTAAATTATTTTTAGTCATCGCTGTAACGAGTGTGAAGGTAGTATTTTTACCTAACTGAAACTTTGTGGAACCTGCTATGGATGCTTTCAGTTTCCCGATTATTTTTTTTAGATTAGATGCTGAGAAATTTAAATATTTCATTATGTAAGCTAGTTAATAATTCTGCTGTAATAAACTTTAATGCTGAAGACTTTTCGAGGGGAAATCAATTAAAAAAAACTCCTCTTTCGAAAATAATTCGTATGTCTCTACTATAAATAAGTATATATCTGCTTGTCACAAAAGCTCACCTCAAACAATTAATAGTAGAATCATTTTTTATAAGTTATTTTGGCTGTTATTTATAAATTAACTGTATTATTTTAAATTGTAAGCTTTCAATATCTTCAAAAGCAATGAGACAGGACCAGGACAATTCACACAGTATTTGTTTGAAGAAATAAGGTTTATTTTCCTATTTTAATCATGATGTCGATTTTATAAAACAAGAAATACACGTGAAATAGGGCGAACAAGCAACTTGATTTTTTGCATGTTATTATAAATTAACTATTTTACGTTAAACTTTTAAAATCTTCACAAACGATCAAGAATATACTAAAAATATTTTATATATATGCAAAAATATAGGCCATAGTGGTATAAAGTTTCAACTGTAATATTAGTTAAATGAAATTCTTCCCATTTGAGGGTGGCTATTTTCCAATTTGACTAATTATGTGTAGAATAATGGTATTAGAAACTCTATAAACTAATGAATTCTCTATCTGCATCTTATCCTCTATGCTTCTGATCCATCCAACGTTTCTTCTACACTTCTTCAGGTGATTGTTTAGTCGTACGTGTTCTAACGCTCGTAGTATTGTAATTCAAATCGATCAAGATATCCAGGTTTCTTCATTTTATACATACAACTATGATGTAAAATAATTTGTTTAGTTATAGAAAATCGACATCTATAATAATGAGCTAAAACATTATCCATCTTCTATCATATTTTTTTTAAAAGAATGATGATAAATCTATGAATTTTAATTAAGGTCTTCGTTTATTCAGACAATAAATTTTTAACAGCATACAGTTGCTTTAATTTTGTTTTTTAATATTAAAGAAAATAAAATATACTTAAAGAGAAAAAATGTTTATTATCATTTGAAAAAAGTGTATTTTATATTCATTAACTTTCCGATTATTGTTTCCATGAAGTTTTTGGTCCTCTTGAACAATTTAACAAATGTATGATGCGTGTTGTCAACTTACATATTATATATCCGTATAGTAAAGCGTTCAAGATCTTTCTCTCAGAATAATAAGCAGTATTATGAACGTAGCTGTTGGATGCTGGCTTGATGAAAAGACAGAGTCTGACTAACTGGCGATAAAGATTTTTAGGATCAACGTGTGGTATCCAAGCAGCAGCAGATGAAAAAGAAGAAGAAGAAAATACCGTTTCTGAACGTGAAGCATGTAGATCTACGTGATACGAAGACTAATATTTATGACAGTCTTCAATACTGTAGACGAAAAAATATGATTAAAATCCTTTAGAGCCAACGATTCTAAGCATGTTTTAAATTAAAATATTTGTGATCCATTGAAAACTGTTTTTCAAATATTAATGAAAATTTAAATAAAATGAGTTTTCAGTGTATCATTTTAATATATCAACTTATTTCATATCCCACAGAGTATTAATATGTTCCGCTTGTAATTTGAATGTTTATTTTTTTTGTTTTCGTCTATAAATTTGCTAAGAATGTGAAAATATAAATTTTCTTTTTGCAAGCGTGGAGCTGTACAAATGTGATAAAACATATACAATAAAAATTGTGTCACTTTTCATAAAATATCATGGCTTCCAAGAATATTTATAAGAAGGTGTAAATGTAGTAAAATATGAATACACATTATCATTTGTTACATGTAAAGACTTAATTAAATTTTATAATTAGCAGCATGTAAATAATATAGTTAATAATTCAATAGTTTGAAGTCACAAAATTGATTTTTTCGAATTCAAATCTTTAATTGACCTACAGATGACACTTTATGAACTACAAAGTAAATGGATATACAATATTTATAAAAACCTCTCCCCGAATTTTGTTTCCTAAAATTTCTAGAGGTGGTCATAGAGGTTAGCGTTTGCACTTTACGTTCAAGGAATGCGGGCTCAATTCCTACATCTGCCTGAAAAAAATCTAAAATACAAGAATGGATCCTCATCAAATTGAGCAATATTGCCAACCAATTCTTGTGAAAAATAAATTTCTTAAGACAAATATCTTCATATGGCAGAGATGCATAGACTCTACTTTCGAAGAAGACATCTCCAAACTGTGTAGATTCAAATAATTTGCTTTACAAGCAAACATAAAACCATAATACCGATTTATTTTTAAATATCATAACCTCAAAAAATGAGTCAAGATTTTCGTCTCTCTCAGCAATCACTATTTGTTTTATATCTCTCTTTTTTATCATGTATATGTCAAAATGGTACCCGAAGTGTATTTGATCACACCTGAATAAAAAATATAAGCAGTTGTAGACTTAGAACCCAAAACCCCTAGCACCGAAGAACGTGCGTTTTCACCATGAGCTTGAAAAATAATGGTCCATTCATTGTATATTATAGGTCAAAAAATGTTTTTAATTCGTAGCTAATATTATTTCTCTTGAATAATAGTAGAAAATAAGCAGTATTAGAAAGAAATAATTGTTTTGAAATTAAAACTTGGTATTTAATGTTTGATAAGGCAAGTCAAATAACATGTTATATTACTCGCAAGATAAGAGAACGTGCATTTTCTAATTTTCTTTGCAATCGTGTATTAGTAACTTGCACAGGTATTGAAGTCTCGATATAAAGTTTATACTTGGAGCTTATCCTCAGCTTAGAACAACAATCAACAAAATTCACTCAGTTTACAGAGAAAGCTTTGATTGCTGTAATAGCGGTGCTTGTAAAAAAAGCTAAACCTCCGAACCAAGAAAGCTCACTAGTTTAAGAAATGACGTTGTGGGGGTCAGGACGGTAAGTGGGGGATAATGGAGCGGTATGTGAGGGGGTTTGGAGGCGGTACGTCGGGGGTTATGAGCGGTATATGGGAGGTCAAAGGAGAGAGGGGTTCTTGTGGTTTTATGTCCCGATAACTCGCAGTACTTGCCAGCAGTGCCCGGCTTATCAGCAAATTGCCAATTTTATTATGACCAATCAAAAGAACAAAGTTGGAAATAGAGTGGAAAAACAAGACTGTAAGGGAAAACTTTATTCCGACTCGAAAACGTAGCCAGAGATACGGATCTGCCTGTGTGGTAAACATATTTTTTATGCGTACTCAATTCGGTATTAATTTGAAAGAAACTATACGTTTTTGTTGTTATTACTACAGCGTTGACATGAAATCTGATCGCATGAAACAAAATGTGTTCTGGCACTTATTTTGTAATTACACTGTCAATAGTAGTGGCAAAATTATTGTAATTTAAATGCACGTTTTAATGTTTGATGGCAACAAAATAACTAAACAAAACCTTGTTTAATCAGACATATTGTAATCTGACCCATACATGCTTTCCCCTCCACCACCCGCAACTTCTCTACACTCGTTATACTTATACCGTGGCGCAACGAACGTAACGCGCTTTTCATTAGTGCCAGAAATGTTTCAGGAGCAACTTCCCAAGACCTTGGTTAGCGTGCACTAGACTATGCGTGATTACTATTCAAACCAATTATACCCTGTTAATATCTAGCCTTATTAAAAAGAGACCTTCTCGTTCACCGTAAGATTTTACAAATTTTTTAAAGCTTTAAAATTATCTTCTGTAGAAAACAAGTCGTAATGACTAGCCGGTCCGACAAATGTTCGAACCAATTTGGAAAGCTCTTCCTTTTCAACTGACATATGGGGATACTCGCAGACGATGTGATTGGCATTTCGCGTTTCGCCACATAAGCAAGTAGGAGATTCTATAAGACTAAGCTGACAGAGCTTGGCGACAGGACTACGGTGACCGGTTAAGAACTGGGGTATCCAATGGTCTGGAGTCAATTTGGTTATCTCCATGCGCCACTTTAGGCTTAAAAAAACAATAGCGTTTGTCTGCCCTTGCTAGAAGCAATTTTTAATATTTCATTTGTAAATATTTAAGTATTGAATAGATACTATAATAAAATTCATTGGCAAATCAATGATTGATCGACTTATAAATATCTCAAATATTGAATATTTAAATATGTGAAATGAAAATCATTGTTTTTTGATATGAAAATGAATCATTTTGAAGTATTTATGAGAAATGTGATATGTGTGACTTATTGAACATAATGCATTTAAAACTAATTAAAACAATAGCGAAGACGCAGTGACGTACTGAAATAATGTAAATGGACAGTAATAAACTAAAACAAATTAACAACAGAACCAAAAGATTTTATTAGAGAATGTTCTTTATACGTAGATGGTAAGTTTGCTAAAAATATCAATATGTTTAATAAACGAAATAAGAAAAAAACCTTTAGTAATATTATGGGATATATATAATATCGAAAAAACTACAAACACTAAACCCTCAAAAAAACATAATTGCAAATTTATGAAATTATTATTTTGATTGAAAATGTATTTTTCAATGCCCCGAGATGTTATATTATTGTAATAAATCAGTAAATATGGTTCTTATTAACTTTGAAACCACAAAATTAACTGTAAAGAAAAAATGTATTAAGTCGGCTAGTGGCAAAAATTTGTTTACGTATCACAGATTAATATATATTTTTATTTTAATTACTATTAAAAAATAATCGAAGTTTTAAAAAAGTAGAATGAATTTTTGAATTAATGATAGTATACGTTTGCCCGAAAGCTTTCATTAAAATATTTTTAAAAGCTGAACTTTTTGATGATGGTTTTATAATATCATCGCTTGAGTTTATCTTTCACTGACAAAGCTCAACTGTCTTAGAAGCCTAGATCAGTCCTGCTTAAGTTTAATATTCGTAATTTTAGGCACTGTTATTGTATTTACATCATACAATAGTAAAGATTAGCATAAATATATTTAAGTAGTTTAAATTATAAAGTTTTTCCAAATAATATCATTTTGCTGGGATAATATTGTTATATGGTTCATATCACTATGGATATATTTAAGAGTAAGATGTTTCGGTTGGCATACAATAAGAATATACTGGAATTTAAAATTCAGCAACGCGTTTCAAACCAATGACTCACGATTCAGATGTGTTAAAACTCTATGTCTCTGGGGTGGTGTGATGTGATTTTTATATTCATTCTTTGATGTCAGTCACGGACAAATGACTTTCTTCATGGTAAGTTGTTCATGTTAACGAGTGATGGGGGAATGTATGCTTCTAACGCATGGCGAGTAAAGCAAGGAATATTTCTTCCCCGTAGCCGAGAGGTTAGGTTAGGTTGGGTTAGGTTAGGAGGTGTGAAGCCAGAGTTTAAAGTTCAGTTTTAATAGTTGTTAGATTTGAAAAAATCAAACGATATAATACTGGATGCTTAATGGGTTGGGCAGTTGCCTTATGAATGCAAAGATTCAGATACTTTATTAATAGAGTGGTAATCATCATACTGTTAAGATAAACTGCAGACTGCAATATTACTATGATTTCACAATGGTATCACAATCAGATAAATATATTAACATTTAATAGTGGCATTTTAACAACGGGAAATTCATAAAACTATTTAATTGGAAGTCAAAAAAAATCCATTTTGCTAGGTAAATAGTTTTAAAAAAATCATCTTTTTCTTCCTTGTCCATATCCGCTCCCTAAGTGGAGCATATAGACATCACGTGGCATCTCCAAGAATCCATATCGGCAGTATTTTTGCGACCTTCCAAGTTATACCTACATCCCGTAACTCCACCGAATACATTTTATAGATAGTATTTAGCGGCCTTTCGAGATTCCGATGACCGGTTGACTTAAAAAATAGGCAGAACTGGTTCAGACTCTCTTGAAGAATCCGCAGTATGTGTGGACCAAACTAGGTCTAACGTCGCAGCTTCACTTCATCAGTGATAAGTGGCTGCATGGTACATTCTCTTATGTTCTCATTTTGAAGGAAGTCATACCACCATAACCCCAGAATCCGCTGCAAGCACATGTTCTTAAAGCTTAGAATACGATTGTTTTGGGCCTTTGTTGGGTGCCACATTTAGTAACCGTAGAACAGCACTAATAGAATGCATGAATTGAACAGGCAGTATTTGGTTTTAATCTTGTACAGCTTAAAGTCCCAGACATTTCACATATAATTGAAAGTTGCTCCAGCAATTCCCATCCGAGTATCGAGCTCATTTTGTGATATTTTGCAGCACTAATAGAATGCTTGCATTGAACAAACGGCATTTGGTTATGGATTTATAGATGAAAAATACGATGATATTAGATACATATAATAAAACTTTTAATCAACGGTCAACTTCAACTTGTAACAACGGTACAAATGTTACTGTGTAGGTTACGTTGCTGTTAAAGACTATAGATGAAGATAAACGTAGATACTAGAATGTCAAATAAACTTGTTGTTGCCTTTTGGATATACTAAATCTGTAGAGGTAGAATGGATTTATTATATTTAGTCTGCGAAACTAATTTTACTTACATCGAGATGTTTGCCCTTTGTCAGCAATAACAAAGACGTAATATCATTAAAAGATTAAATCTGAGAGATTGTATTTACCTACATTACAATAGCCGTGGCTTCACAGATAACTTTGAAATAGCATGGGAGAGTCCTAACCAAACAAAATTCAAATGTTGTCAGCGATACGAGAAACGAGATTTCGTGGATGTATAAAAATATATCTTTTCAGAAAAATCATAAATATTCGTGAAGATACTCGAGTTGTTGGATTTACTGAGTATAAGAATCATTTTGTAAAAATTGAATTTATTTGGTTCATGTTTATAACTATTTTTATATTTATTATAAGTTTAATATTCGACAAAATATATATGTACTGTATTTCACAGATTGTAAAATCAATCAAAAAATCTTCATATATGTTTCTAGATTGAGCATAAACTTTGAAATTATCGAAATAATAAAAACGTGATAATTGAATAATCAGGATCAAATTAAGCTGTAAAAGAAAACTAATGTACTCATAACGCATATTGATTTGACATTGTTTGTATATGTAAGTGTTTAAGAAAATCATCTTCTTCTTCTTCTACCATGTTCGCTCCCAAAGTGGATCATATGGATAAACACAGCGTGAAGATATCCACTCCTACTCCGAAAATGGAGTAAATGGATCATCGCAATGTGATGACGTCTTGACAGATCATTTTTCACGAGAATTGTTTGTCGGATAATTGCTCAACCCGATGAGCATTAATAAATACATTTGAAGATATGCATAATTTATAATTAAGCTATGGTATTTTTGTATATTAGGTAGTTTTTAAAGTGTGTAACCGCTTTTGGTCAGATTATAAACAATAATGGATTTGATGTTATTTGAACGGTATTATATATCGACTGTCGAAAGGAAAAAGGATATAACCCACAAAAAAAATTTTTTACAGGAGGGATAAAAACGTATATTTAATAATTTGAATGAAATACACGTTCTATCAAAAGAATGTAAGCAGCAAATGTCGAAGAATTCTCTAAATTTAGCTTTTTAGTTTGAAAAAAGGATGACATGTCAAATTCGTGACCAGGAAAATGTCTTCCACCTCATTAATTTTACTAGGTTTTCTTAAATAAATTATTAAATTTATATGAGATTGGGTAAATAAAACACCAGTCTTAGTCGTCGTAAACCTTAAAGTTGTGTATATTTAATATTTTGACATTGGCCTAAAATCATTCAATAAACTTTTTTATTCTGTAGAATTTGTAAGGTGTGGGTTGTATTTTTTCCATAGTTGATATGTTGTACTTTCAGAATAGACGCATTAAAAATGTATTTAAATTCCAAATAATTTATTTTATTTGTAATATTTAAAGCTGTGTATATTATCAGTTTGTTGAAATACTGAATTTTTTTATCTTACTATGTATATTCAATTGCAAATTGTTGCATTAAAAGTATACCGCTAAGTTGTACGATCAAACGAAAATCTCGATTTGAAAGCTCGACAACGAGTGTGCGAAATGTTCGACTGAGCTTTTTGTTGATGTGAAAATCAGAGCGAGGCGGAGAGAACAGAAGAGCGAGCAAGAAAAGAAAGCAATTTGTATGGCTCTTTGGCTGAATTAAGCGCAAATAAATAACGTCATCTCAGAAGAAGGAAAAAATAATGTCGTCAAGGGTGATATCTTGATTGGAGCTGAGAATGGGATTGTTCTGGAATGGAAAGAGTGAAAGAGGGACTCGAGATGGTATTGCTATTTCATAATACTGCGTCGATGTATTTTATGAATGAACTATAAGAAAATATAATAAATAAACATTTTTTTTATTAAACTATTTTATAAACATTGCATATACATCTACCCACTTTGCCCTTATATCTGACCTTAATTTTTATCAAGAGTATCCCAAAGCTCTAGTAAAAAGTAAAAAGAAAATTAAGGTTATTTGACGGAACTGTTTCGGGAACCTATATTGTACACAAAGTCCCTAATGTGTTGAAACAAACTATAATGAAAAAATAAATGTGTTTACAAAGAATTTTACTTAGTCTAGTATTTATGTGAAAAAATCAAGAAACGATGCCGTAAACCTTGTGATAGAAACGAAATTGTTCAGTGTGGTAACTTGTGCGTTGTAATATGTAAATTACAAAATTTGCAAATGATAAAGTATTTGTATGATTATCAGTCAATAACTAGTTGTATGGCGTCTCCACGTGGAGCCGTGTCGTGCTATGGAGGACAGATGTGATTGCATCAGGCGGTATAATGTAAGAGGCGGCAAAAGTAGTGAAATCAATACACATGTTCCAAACGCACGAACCATGCGGGGGCGCAAAATGTTATTGTGAGACGGTGGAATTATGTGAGGAGGCGCGATATTTTTGAATTACGTGACATACTATGTCAGAAAGTAGAATTAACAAACAAATAATTCTGAGAAAATGTACGAAAGTAGAAATATAGAAAGATATGGGCGGGAGAGACTTAAACGAGAAACTAGAATATTTGGAAGGAAGCGAAAAATATTTTCAGCGCATGTGAAAGACGGGTGGCATTTTAAAGACTTGTATTATATTGAAAAGGCCCCATCTCCGCATTATGAAGTTGATTTCATTGATGATAAGACAATGTATATATAAGATTTAGGATTGAGAAAAATTCTGAAGTGGGATTCGAGCTTGCAATATCTGTCTCCAAAGTATGCAAACTAACCTCTCGTTCACCAGGATGACATTATATGATATATAATATATGAAAAGCTCATAAATATCATGCGTCATTTTACAAATATCGTTTTTAATAAAACGGTTTAGAGATCAAAAAGAATTTACTGGAGCATGATTCGGATCGGGTTGTTTGGTATTTAGGTAGTTAAAGGTTAAAATAATGTAGGTGATTATTATTTTTGATTAATTAAAAAAATCGACGCACGTGTCCAACTATATAATAAGCCTTGAACGGTCGTCGGCGAATGCTGATAAAATCTACATTAAAACTTATTTCGGAGTAAGAGCGGCTATAATATTTCTGGAAATCGGATCGTATACAACCCATCGGCCTTTTTACGTTGCCCGTTCGTTTGAGAATCGCTTGTTTATTATGTCGCTTAGATCTGTCTTATCTTACTTACTGCTTCTCAAAGTGTATTAAGTTTCGCCAAATGAGAAGGAAATACACATATACGATGAATTTATGCCCTTTTTACTGTTTCTACGATCGTATTTTCAATACATTATATAATGCCAAATCAACACATAAAACAAAAAGCTGTCCATATATTTTATATCTACACCTATATGTAATGCACTATAAAATTTTATTAGTTCTTTACTTGCTATTGGATAGTATAAAAAATGAAGACTGCGTCGAATAAAATATAACTTTATTATTTAAATATAATATGCAATTTTTTAACTATGTCAACTCTTAATTTGAAAAATATAAACTATTTAAAAAAAAAACACCACCCACAGAGGAAAAAAAACCGGAGGCACAAAAAAGCATATTAAATGGTTTTGGGCCAAAGTCCAAATATTAAATAGACACAACTTTGAAGTGCACGAAAACAGAATCAAGTGTTTTATTTATCCAGTATGATATAATTAATATTTAGGGTCACTAACAGTGATCTCACATATGGAAGTTTACCAGTTTTAAATAATTCAGAATCCAATATGATATGATTTTTTAAATTTATTTTTATTAAGATTTTCCAGGTCGCATACTTTACTGGCCTTACTTTTTTCAAACTTAATAGCTTAATTTTTAATATTAATTCGGAATTTTCCACTTATATAATTAAATCATGTATTGAGTTACGAAAAAAGCTTTTTTGAAAGAACTAAGGGTTACATCCTCTTTATTTTTCATATTCAATATGAATATCTACTATTTGAAGACTCATTTTGACAGATTTTGTTATTAAATAAGGTGTGGCCAATCTTGCATTTAATGAAGTATTATATATATTTTAGCTTTCTACTGTAGCCACTGGGATTTAATCGGCTCTTTCTGAGAGAAGCTTTAATTTTGATGATCTAAATTTACATATTGAAGTCGTCTTAAAATAGTTTTCAAATAGTGAAATAATTTGTTTCTACGTTTTATACTATGTTATAACAATTTTACCATATAAATAATCGAAGGCTTATGGCCCATATTTTGTTGTTAAATCTTAACTATTCATATCGGCTGTAGAAAAGAAAAAGGACTTAGCCCACATGCAACAAATTTTACAAGCAATACAAACAACGTTGATTAAATGATTTTTAGCTTAAGTTGAAAAATTACAAATGTAAACATAGCCTTGAAGTAGATGAAGTGTTTATTTACTCAATATGATAATAATGTAAAAAGTAATTTGAGAAAAATTAATAAAATTTATTAGGTGGAAGCCCTTTTTCCTGGTCGCTCATTTCACTGTCCAACCATTTGCCAAACTTAAAAACTAATTTAAAACACAAATTCAACGTTTTGAGCTTATATCGTATATAAGTTGTAAACATTTTCATTATTATATAAAAGCTATTTTGAAAAATTGAAAGTCACGTCATTTTTCCTTTGCACGGTTGATATGCGAGTGCGATTTTAAAATTACAAATTTATAAAATATTGAAATACATATCGTGTAATGTAGCATAGGGTATGTAAATACAGTAAAATATGTGATGATCAAATATAAACGTTTAAATTTTGTTTGTGTGTGTTTGAAAAAACTTAAAACTTACACGGAAAAGTATTGAGATTCTTTATAATTTCTATCAAATTCTAACCAAGCTATAACCAACTGAATCACAAATAATAATAAAAATTGATAAATTATAAGAATGTCCTACATCATTATTTAAATGAAATTGTGTACCACTGAAAAAACACCGTTTACAATATTATAAGTTTATGAATATTCTACTTAAAGTGTAGTTTTATTTTTTTGTTTATGACCTTAATTAAAACTTTGTTAATATATTTTATCGTTTGATTTTTTAGAAATTGTGTAAAAGAGATAATATATTGTAATGTGTATTTTTTTATGTTTTTAATATGAGTATTAAAATAATTGTTTTAAAATTTATATTTGAAATGATAAATGTATAAACTATTTTGTGCATAGTTATATGAATATTTTAAATATATATATTAAATTATTAGAATATATTTTAGAACTTTCTGTGAAAAATCAAATATATGATATAAAAAATATTACACCATTCGATATCGAAAATGGATTGAAACTGTTCGGCGAGTAGATTTTCTGACTACTTCAAAAAGTGCGATGAGGTATAAATATCACATTCGATATTATTACAAATACATTTATTCTCGAATTTTCTTTCAGATCATTACCCCGGCAGAAGCCGTTATCTCGAAAGCTCTGCGTATTTAAGCATGCAGCCTCTTAGAGCAGCGCCTATAATCTGGATAAAAGAACAAAGTAAAAAGTTTCCTGTCGCAGCCTATAACCGTAGATGTTATTGTAGAGGGCCGGCAGGCGCTACGCCGTAGCCAGATCTAAAATGAAATCTCTCTGCTAAGCGGAGCGAATGGTTATTGGTGTGTACTTTGTAAATAGGGTTAGCATGGTTTTTATTTATTTTAATTTGTTATGCATCCTTTCCGTGGCTTAGATTTTTTTACACATTCATATGATAAAAACTCGGGCAGGTTTTGGAGGAAGAAATAATAGCAATAAAATACATTTAATACTACACGCATATTGAAATTAAATTTAATTTAAAAAAAAGACTATGATCAATATTTTAGTAGTATTAATAATAAAATAAAATTCTTTGTAAAGAAGTCAACGTAATTTGTTGTTGATATATTTTTTTTATACCATGCTTGCTTCCAAAGTGGAGCATATGAATCTACACAATGTAAAGATATCCACTCCCAAAGTGAAAATGTCTTGGCAGATTATTTTTCACGAGAATTGTTTGTCATACAATTGTTAAAACAATGAGTATCCAGTCCTGCGTTTTGAACTTTTGAAAATCCGATGGATGTGGGATTCCAGCCTGCAGTTTTCGGATTTGTTAGGCACACACGTTACCTACGTTACTGGGAAAAAAATGTTAATACCAATTCAATTATTTAAACAAATGCAGAAAATATTTATTTGAATCATACAATCGTATTTAAAGAAATGAAAATACTATGTAAGCATTAACATGTACGTTTAGAAGTATATAGCCAGTAAATTATTCTGTTATTTATAATAGTTATTTTTTTTTAAAGTTTAAAAAAAAATAAAATCAAATTCAAAACATTATGACAAACATCAAATAAACTAAACGTAATAAATTGTCATGTACACGTTAAAAAAATATTAGATATTAAATTTGGTGTTGATAATCATTTTGTTCATAGAAGCTGTTTAGTATTTTGTACTTCTTTTGTTATAGAGTAAATAAATTTCAATATTTATTTAAAATAATTCAAGATATGTATTGACTATTTACTATTCAAAATGACAGGTTGGTAGCCAAACGTTCATAATATTAGAGATTTATATTCAGAACCTAAATTTACATGAATAAATAAGAACAATACAATAGAGAATATCATGTTCATGTATGCTGTAACACACTGTGTGTCTTAGAAAGTTGTTCTTTGTTATACTGTCTAAACTTTCTTGGTAAACTTCACGTTTTGTTCACGACGGTATACATTTAAAAGTGTGTTATGCATGGTTGTTGTGCTGATAGCTTTAAAATGAATTAACATAGAAAGCCATTGTATTAAAAAAGTCATTGAAATCTTATTTATAAGAATTAATTAAGTTTAATATTTACATGTTCACTGAATAATTAACGTGTGTAATTTAGAGCGAGGATTAAAAGTTTTATTCTCACATCAGCTGGACTTAAAACCTTGAAAAATAGCCTTAAATGTATTCACATTGTAGAGATCTATGTACTTCATTTGTGGAGTGGATATATTCACACTGTATAACTAGTTTTCAGAGCGGATGTGCTAAAAAAATACGAGTTATAGTGAAATATAAGCAAGTGACATAATTCCTTGGTCCTAAAGACTGTTTCAATAAGGTATTATTTGTGTATTTTAGTATTTTTTGAAAATAATCTTGCTGACAAGTGCTTATTTATTGGCGTTTAATATTAAATGAAGAGTGATCAATCATAGTGCTAATAGTGAACGAATTAAATTGAGCCGGCTGATAAGATTTCTCCACTGATAAGCATGCGACGACGGTTAATTTGGTGAAAAATTAAGTATACATTTGATATGATACCGAAAATATAATAATATGGTAGAACTCAGAAAGAAAAAAATATTAACTATCTTTAACTAAGCCAAGAGAAAACCGAACTGATACAAACCACTTTTATATTATGGAATAAACTATTTTAAATATGATATCATTGAATAATTAATATTTTAGAAAATTTTATAAAATATTTAATCAATTATAAAACAACCTGTTAAACATACGTTTACTTATAAGTTAATTAAGATAATTACTCATTTAAGACTATAAATAATAAGATACAATAGGATTTATTGGTAGTATGTTATATGTTCGCTCACCGCCCACAT
>JAGVSQ010007598.1:0-15173 GCA_022683975.1 Rhyacophila evoluta
TTCACACTGTGTTGATCCATATGCTCCACTTTGGGAGCGAACATAGTATAAAAAAAAAAAACCATTGGTACAAATCCTACGGTTACATACCAATTTTGTTGGGATGTTTTGGTCCAGTACTGCCTAAATTAACAAAAACGCAGCGAATGACAAATATTCAGTTTTGAAAAAAAGTTTATTATATTTTTCATTACTCTGTAATATTTCTTAAATCAAAAAAAAACCAGCAGTAATCATTTCTAATCAAAAAGGCAGCAAATGCATATCACATCCTGTGTTTTTGCTTATGAATTGTGTTTGTGTTGTTTTACTGTGTTCTTGCTTTGAAAAACTAATCATTTTCGGAAAAGTAAAAATCACATTATAATTTGCATACTAAAATAAATAATTTTCTTGTGAAACTATTTTGAGAATTTCATCTAGTTTATTACCTCATATTTATTTTGATTTATAATTTTTCATCATTAGCTGTGTTTTTGCTTATGGGGGCAGAGTACCCCTAGGAGTTGCTGTCGACTTTGTTTAGTTTGACCTATCATATATTGAAGTACCATTTGTGTGCATTACTATTTAACTTCATCGTTGACAGATTAATTTGCTTACTATTGTCTGTTTTAATGGAGATAGTTGATTGAATTTTATTATAGTGTTCACTAAGTGGTCGGTGTATTGACTTCCAAACATATAACACAAAATTTCTATCACAGGGCAACACGGGCAAATATTGTATATCAAGATCAATATCGTTGATTTAAACATTTTCAACTTGAGTTGAGCAACTTATATTTTTATTCAAAATTAATATTTGCGCAAAAAGTACCAACCCAAAAATGTTGGAGATTTGTTAAATTCATTTAATTGAAATCTATGTCATTATTTATAATGTAGATTTCTCCTATCAACAGTTTCAGACAATAATTACATGGACTTAAGCTGTTTATTACTTAAGTTTCGAGTTTAAAATTAATATCCAATCTAGTAACATCAATAGAATTAATTATGAAAGAGTCTAAAATATTGTTATTATTTTTATATATGTATTGCACTTTAAGGACTAAAAGTAGACACAGTTAATTATATTAGAATAGCAAAGCCATATGGTGTTCTAGAAATTTATTTTCCATCCATCTTTTGCTATTTTAAGTTTTTTGTTAGTGTGTAGTGTCGTCAATGTGAAGAACTATATTTATGTATATAATATAACTATATTATTCTATAATCTCCACTCATATAAGTTAATATTAACTCATATTGTTAGTAGAATAAATTATTCAAGCCATATATTGTTTTAATATAATGTGACCTAGATTAAATTTGTACTCAGTTGAAGCTGTCTTGCCATTTATAATAAGTGATATGTAGTCTTCTATTAAATACAACAATTGTTGTATAATATAAAATTTATGTGGTTACATCAAATACCTAAGTATTTTGAAAAAAGAGCTATAAAAATTTCCATACTTTTGAAAAGGTTTATATCAATAGTTATTGTGGTTGTCATACCATTGTCAAGCATAATTTTGTTATAAACATACTAAAATTTGTCTTTTTTTAACCTTCCACAATATGAAGCATATGAATATTAATACTTCCATGAGCATGAGTTGTCAGCCAATCACTCAAAATATTAGGTAACCAAGTTTACATTTTAGAAAACACTTAGTTTTCATGTACTTAGTATAACTATTATTAATAAAGAAAGGAAATGATGAAATAGAAATAATGGAAATAATTCTACTAGTGAATCTGTAAATTTATAATGCACAGTGGAGATCGCTTAACATGAAACTGAGGTGACTGACATTTTTTCATGTTTAAAAACACATCAATGTCCTCTATGTCGTAAAATTGAAATTTGACTTCCTGCTAAAATTAACACTATAAAAAAAAAACCTTGACACCTTAACAGTCTATACATTGTTAAATACATCATATACACTGTTGGCACTTCAAATAACTTCAATACCCATGTCCACTAAAAAAATCACAAAACTCGATACATTTCGATATAAGCGTCACTGAGTTTGAAGACAGACTGACCTTTGATAAATCGGGATTGCTATAAACTAAAGATGAGCAGTACCTAGGAATTATTATTTGAAAATAGTTGTAGATCTAGTGAAGAAAGGGCAATGACATCTTAGTGATTACGTGGCTGCTGATAGTAAATACATTTTGTTCATTCGCTGTTCACATTGATTGGTTTCCTCTGTAGTATATTTATTCAACCATGTCCAGTGGAATTCAACGATTGAATACATACACAATCAATTGATTTACAATTAATGAAATTTTTCTTTTAGATGGGAACGAAGAAGATGATGATGACAGTGAAGAGAGCGAAAGTGATAGTAAACCGACAAATAAAAAAATTAAGCTCTCTTAATTACTTGGACAATTTGAATTAAATAAGTGTTTTATATTAATACATAACATAATTAATTTATTTTATAAACTTACGTATATTTTCTAATATAAAAAGGTTTGTCTAACAAATAAAACTAGTCAGTAAGTCAAATTTTCATTTCTTTCAAAATAAATATTAAACTATCCTCGTCTTCCAGTTATAAATAAATCCTTTGATACTTGCCATTCTACCATGTTTCTATTATTCTACAGTGGAGTGGTATTTTCAATTATAGCTTTTTCAATTAATGAATATTTAGCATAATAAAAAATGCAACATAGAGAATGTAAAAATATGGAATTTATTCACAATATAAGTATTTACATAATATTATAATTTTCTAATAATACATAATAAGACCTTTAAGTCAATATCTCACTCACATTTATATTGTTATATTTCACTCACTCTCTAGACTGTAACTTATAAAACAAGGTACAGTAATTCCCATCTTTATGTGAATTTATATACTGTCTTCAAACGCAATCAGTACATGCCTAATCATTACCAATTTTGCAATACACATTTAGGCAATTAATACATCAGGTCTACTGTACTAAGAAAGTGGAGTGCAAATAATTAGTTTTAATACGTACAAAAATTGTAAATTATTCAGTAGATAACTAATTATTCTAATAATGATAAGTCTAACGCAATGAATAATAAAGATTACATTTTCTTTGGAATATAAATATTTCATTGTATCATGACTCTTTGGTAGTAGGTAGGATTGAGAAATATTGAAGGCTCTTTGCCATAAACATTACTCAAGGTGAAAGGTCGCCAGACAAGAAACGCTAACCCAGTTTTCTGGCAGGGTTGTGATCATTATCAAAGCATGCAATTCGATAAGGCGTAAGTGTTATGGACCATAACTCAATTCAATCAATTTTTAAGCACAGCCTCTTTCAATTAAGTTTTCTTCATCATCATTTCGTCACTGTGAAGATAAAACATCCTCGTATGCTTATCTCACCTTTCTTAATATTTTTAATTTCAATTTTTAGATGATTCCATAGTACATAAGTAAAAAAGTGGGTATTACTGTATTTTAAAATACTCTAATAATTATAACGAATAACAAAGGTAGCACATAAGACTTATTAAAATAAAATCACATCTTCGAATAATTGCTCAAATCTACTATCTATCTCTATAAAAACAGTTCATATACGCTAAGATCGTGAAAAATTAAGGTGAATTCTTAATAATTATGGCGTTGGTATAGAATAGAGTTTGGTAAAAGTTGATTCTCGATTTAGTAGGGTTGTATTATCTGGATACAGTGTGAAATTTTTTCAATGAAGAGGTAAGGGAACATATTTGGCAGTCACAAATCAACACGAGAATTAAGCAGTGACACTGGACCTGATTCAATCACGTCCTGTGGACGCCTTGATAGTCTCAACTGGATGTCTCACTTTTTCTACTCAAACGAATTCCAACATTCTGGAGGGCTACTGAGTACTTGCTAAATTTTTTGTTGATGCCGATATGACATCAGAAGATTGAATGGTGACAGGAATTTTTAAAGTGTTATGTGGTATTCATATGGCGTAGAAAAAAGGTTTACCAGGTAGACAACTAACTGATAAACTATCAGTTTTTTGCATTCCAAGTTAATAAAACTCACAGTGTAACACGATTGAAGTAATTGAACTATCAATGGGTTAGTTGAAATTGAGCATGTGTCAATAATACATATAAAATTATTTGCGGTATTCCTTCTAATAAGTGCTAAGTGATATATCATTCAATTTCTACATGTACTTGTGTCTTATTGATGGGATTTTAATTTGTTGGATCGTTAAATGTGGTGAAAATACGTGAATAGATTTGGATTAACAGGATAATCAATTACCGCACTATTTTTATCATTTACCCCATTAAATCAAGAGTCAACTCTAAGATCTATACTTCCATTATTGATTATTTCATTGTACAGTGATACAATTTGCATGAATAATGAACGCTTATAAGTAAATAGAGAAATTCAAAACAATCATTGCATATTTTATCATTAAGCCTAAAATTAGTTTTTAAAAAATTCAACATTTTAAAAATGTATTATATAAGCTGTTCTCAATGCCAAAAAAACACAGACATGTAAGATCACTTGGCAGTCCATACTCTCCATATGGAGACTATGGAAGCTGCCGCGCTGGTTATCAAGCCCCCTGCTGGAGGAGGCCCCAGTCCAGTCAGTATCGGTTGGCTTCCTCTGTGCTGCAGCGAAGGTTGACCCATTTCACCCAACTGTAATGATTACAGAAATAACAATGATGAAACTATTTATGAAGAGTTGACCTTAGATATATTTTGAAGGAGTTGATTTTGAACAAATTTAAAAGACAATTATATACTGAGTAAACTCTTATGTAGGTAAGACGAGTTGACATCAGGATCACATATTTATTGTCGATATTTATTTTGTAACTTCAAGAGTGTGAAGATTATGTTGTATAAATCAATAATTTTAATATTTATGAAATATAGTCAAATGAAAAAAAATGTTTTTTTGAGTGGGTTTTGATTGGCAATAAATTATGTGTAGCAGCTGTTTATATAATGGCTCTCTATTACTAACATGACAAAAAACAAGAAAAGTTGAACACTTACGGTTTCCCAATCCCAGTGCAAATGTTCTGGAGGTTCTGGTTCCTCATCATCTGAGATTCCGAAAGGTACACCTCCTGCATCGTCTCCCCCACATCCCCACCAAACTCCTCTAGGGAGCTTCTCTTCTTCTTCGTATTCACTATTCTCCATAAACACATCATCATCTTGTACACTGTAAAATATCCAAAAAAAATGTTTTGATTATAGTTTCGTTGTAAAAATAGCATTGTGATGTACGTACAACACCATATAAGGGGGATATTTCCAAAGTGAACTTATTCCACTATGTAAAAATTTGAAAGAAAACATCTTGAACACATATTTTTCGTATAAAATAGCCACATAACTTGTTTTTTCAATGTATATTTTTGAAATTGATTTTTTCTACTGGTTTGCATACTAAATGGTTGTTTTATACAAAAAATACTTGTTCAAAATTTCTTTGACATTATGGCACAGTGGAATAAGTTCAGTTTGGAAATACCGCCCTCATATACAGCGGTGCTTGTACTTACCAGTGTCCCAACTAACAAGCTTTATGAGATACACGTTGTCTCTTGGATTTTTTTTTGCTTTGAATTCAATTCATTTCATTGGGGATAATTGACTTGACATATGAGTAATTTAAGTTATAAGCTCCACCACGAAACGAATTAAACTCGTAAATCAAGGCGCTACTGTAAATATAAATTACTTAATTGAGAAATATCAGGGGTTATGGTTACCATCTTATCAGGAAAAATACAGTTTTTAAGAATAGATGAAAACCAAAGTGTATATAGTGCATTTCCGAATAAAACACAGATGGTAACGCTAATATAAAACGTCATGTACACTCTATTTTATATTACCAAAAACTGACAAGAACAAGTATTGTGTGATGTTTTTTTGAATTTCAATCCTTAATATTTCTTTGTATAATTAGTGGGATTTAGGCATTCTGGAAGATTGGTAGAAATTACCTAAACTTATTTGATAAAATTAATGGATGTCGATGTGACCTGGAAAAAGTAAAGTGAGCAAAGAATGACTGATTGGTTTATTGGATATTCAGTTAACATTATTCTGTTGATATATTTACCTATCTAATTGTAAAGGCGAGGCCCTAAGAAGCGTATGAAGCGGTGGCTCTAGTGCCACCATTTTAGGTGATCCTTTGCAGACACCTGCTGCCTCCACTAGTACTGATGCGCAGTTCTGAAGACGCCATACATGTCGCTTGAACTTTTTCTCCTCCAACTCACTACTACAGAGGTCACTGTTTATAATCAAAAAAGAAATCATGCATGTAGGTAGTTTAGTAATGATTTGATAGAATTTCATTTTAAGGGAGGCACAAAAAATGTCTAAATATAAAATGCGTATGAAAACTAAAACTGGTATTTTATTTACTCAATCTGATATTAATAAATAAAAACCAGTAAAACTGATGCGGTAGAAGTCATTTTTCCTCGTTGAAAATTTCACATGACATACATTTTTCAAATTTAAAAGCTAAATTATGGTTCGAATTCGGAATTTGATAGAATGTGTATTAAATTGTACAAATTGGGATTATTGAAAAATCTGAGGGATACATCCTTTTTCCTTACTACAGTCGATGAGAAAGTATACAGTTTATGTCATAGTTTATTGATCTTATTTATTTCAGTTATTATTGACTTGCATCAAGTTTTGTTCTCAGTTTTTATGAATTTGTTTGTACAAACAGGGCAATATTCAAATCTGCGTAGCAAACCTTATCATAATTACTGTACAAGATAAAAGCTTAAATATTAATTCACAACAGATATCACACTAACTGTAAAAATAAAAACACACGTGAGTATTGCAGTAAATACCATTTTTGCCAAAGCCTTGAACTAATTAAATAATTCAGAATTTAAAATCAATTACCATCAAGCACCATCAGTCGAAAATATTAATTAATTAAATAATTGATTTCTACAGGTACAATATAACACAAATGATAAGGTATATATTTTACTTGTAAGATATGTTGAAAGGCAATCTAACGTCAAGGTAGAAAGCAGCAATTCTCAACAGTTGGGCACTGTATGCGAGCGCTGCACTTATTCTATATGCTGGGTTTTGATTCACTGGCTCGAGGTTTGCAGGGTTACTGGTCGAACTCACCAAGCCTTTATTTGAAGACACTAAAAATAAAATATGTAAATGAAATGATAACTGGCTTCAGATGAATGCAATACAAATACAATTGATATGAAATCACAAAAATACTTTTTGCTGTTACCACAGTTCTAACATAATTGAATTTACAACATTTATGAATGAAAGTATTTGCCGTACAACTATACCAAGAAGTACTATTTAATCACGTAGAGGGAATATATCATTCTTTTGGACATGCTGGACACGGAGACGCTGAGTCTTGATAAAGATATTTGGTTTATCGTATACGTTATAAGCTGTTTGATTATGACAACACCTTCAAAAAAGTGTATCTATATAAGGAATTACATGTGAGACACTGTGTTTTTACTCAGTAGGGCAGTTTAGTATTAAGTGCTATCAAAGTGCTTAGCAAATAATCGACGCATATCACATCAATGACAAAAGACATAAAAAAAAGATTGATAGTGTCACATGACAATACGTAAATGATTCTCAGATATTGGTACGACTCTTCGCACCATTTGGAGGTGATTTAACAAATGTATAGTAGTATCATATATCTTACCCCAATGACAATAAGCACTGTAGTCTCCATCTAACGGTAGAAAAGCTGATAAAACTTGAAGAGGTGCAAGACCAGGATTTCCGCCTGATCCTCGCATAGGCCTCGATGCTTCTGCTATTGCCCTTTCCGTACACACTTGGACACCATAACGCATGCTGCTGAAATTATATTCAGACAATGAGATAAAAAATATAATTCTTACAAACCTTTATAAATGAAAATTAATTCAATACCGTGTTGTGACTTTATTCGCTTAGAGATTCAATATTTTATTTAAGACGTGTGTTTTTTTTAAATTTAATAAAAGATATAAAAATGTCTGAATATACAACAATTCACAGATTTTCATGAAGATGTTTAACGATTTTATTTGGAATTTTTAGTTTTTGATGATAGAAGTGTAACATCGTTTTTGGATGTAAGAATTATTGACATTGTTGAATATTTGAAATTTCTATGTAAATCTAAAACTAATATGCAAGACACGTCAGTTATTTTATGAGTAATGTGCTAATTTGGCTTCCATAATATATTTGATCACTAAATTATGTGTGGTGATACGTTCAATTTATAAAAATGATTATTTGAAATATTAAAGTCCAAGCATTCAAAATTAGTCATCATCAATTTGGCATTATTCTCAAAATGATTTGAGGAATATACACAAATGTTTGTTTCATTTTACTCTTATAATGCGAATAAATTATTGCTAAGTTAACTATAACCGTTAACTTGTAATTTTGATAAAGAGTCTTGAAGTGAGTACATAGTAACAATTATAATTGTTTACTTGAAGAATTAACATATTATAATTATATAAATAGAAATAGAGTAGATAGTGTTCTTTTCTTTTGTTTATATCTCAAATGGCACGGTCTTAAATAGTTTTAGTAATAAAATTATTATTTAGAACTCAAATTCATCACACAAAAGAAAAACAACATAACCTTCAGTTTTTCAAAATAGTTTTTTTTCGATGAACATAATGTATACAAATTAATACACGTTCTATATGTAAGCTGCAAGTGCCAAATTAGTATACAAATTTAGCTTTTAAGTTTGAAAAGAGGAAGGCTTGTGAAATTTGCGACCAGGAAAAAGGACTTCAACTGCATCAATTTTATTACATGGGCTTTAATATTATTATTACATAGGTTTTTCCTAAATAACTTATTATATTAATATCAGATTGGCTAAATAAAACATCAGTTTTAGTTTTTATGCATTTCAAGGCGGTGTCTATTTAATATTTTGACTAGCCCAAAATCATTAAATATAGGTTTTTTATGACTGCTGTAAAATTTATACTATGTGGGTTACGTTGATCTTCATTTCTAAAGCCGAAATATTGTTAAATATCTATTTCTCAGGGCAGTGCTTCCAAGTCTAAGGAATACAACAATCTGCCAGAATGAAAATGTAAAATATCTAAGATTTGCTATTTTTTGTTATAATTTTACTACTGCATAACCGTTAGATGGCTTTATCTACAAGTCACTCAATTCCATTTGTGTTTAAGATCAGCAAAAAGCTTGGTGAATTGGTTTTTTACTGCTTGCTTGGAGTTGACTGGTGTGTGTGGGTGATTTCAGATTTTAGTGAATTTTATGGTTTCATGTGTGATGGAAAAATTGAAGCTTAAAAAATGGCATCAAAATTGGTTTTTCGACCATGTGTGGAGTTGGCTAGTTTGCAAATTAAGCCATTGTGTTATGTGATTTTTGATATAAGTGAAAACATTTTGAACAAATTACCACGCAACTCATGCAACTTGAGTACTAGGTGTATTTTGAAATAAAAGCAAATTCATTTTATTCGATTAATTGCAACCATTTATCAATATTTTCTGTTAAAATATTACACTGAGTATGTCAGTTAATTAATTTTAGGTAATTCATCTTTATTGATAAACATTATAACTCTTACGATGTTATCAGATATTACAGAATATTTCATAACGAAATCTTTTCCTCTATGGCGTCAGAAAATTTCCCAATGTTTTGCCACTAAAAATTATATTTATGTCCTATCAGGTGATAAGACATAAATTTAATTTGTAAATAGACTGAAATGTATTGAGTTCAAAATATTTTTATATTAGACATTTTACGATTGACTATGATAGTAAAAGTAATTAAAAAAAAAACGCTTTCTTCCAGCTGGGATTATTTGAATTCCACAATGTGGAGTTGTTTATATGAGAAATGATTGTTAATCATTTGCCAAACCCAAAACATTCCATGGTTAAAATTTTGAATCTGGAAAAATGACTCCATGTTGATACAAATGTCATAGCTACTTGTTGAATATGAGAACCCTGTCAAAAGTATTAAAAAAGTTTCGGATTTGTTTTTTATGACTCACATGAACACCTGCTCACCGATTAAAGCTTATTTAGTCACTGCTTGGCTATCATATATTTATTGAAACGGTCCCCATTTTGGACACATTATGGTTATATTATTTGGATGGATACACACGTGTGTGTTGTCTGCATTGAAAGAGTTAATAATCCAAAATATTAAGCAAATGTTGAAAATCCATTTACATTTACGAACATATTTACAGAAAACAGTTTTGATTGAAAATGTAAGATGAAAACTGACCTTTGCGAGTTAGGAATCTCTTGAATAGGGAACACATAGTCAACTAATTGTTTTAGGCGTTGCCGTCTCAGGTTTTTAAGAGCATCTTGCTCACTTTCAATATGGCAGTCCCGCCGTTCATGTTGAAGCTTTTTACTCTGCACATAATTAGCTACTTTTTGTATATTGTCTTTATATTTAGGCAACTCGGCAAGCATTTGAATGTTATAATGCTTTAAGCCCGTTAATGCTTCAGCGTTTGTTTTAATATTGTCTTTTTTCTGTTGTATGGCCAGTTTTAAGAGATTCACCTTTTCCTTGCATCTGTTAATTTCTATGAGGACACTTTCTTTTGTAAACCGTTTTTCGAGAATGTTTTCACAACGTTCTTCAACATCTTTACATTTAACTTTAAGTCTCATCATCCGCAGTTGTTTTTCTGCGAACCTAAAAATAAAACAGTACATATTTAACTGGATAAATCATTAAAAATAAACCAATATCCTTATAGCAAAAGCTTTTCATTTTACTGTCATGAATATCATCAATCTGCTTTATCATTACATTTATATTTTAGCAGTAGCTATGTAACTATATATATGGTTTCTCTGGGTAACCAGACAACTGCACACATGACAAGTGCTCACATGACATCTGCGCACACATTGTTAGTGTGAACTAACACAGAAATTAATATTGTCATGTATGCAGTTGTCATGGAACCGTCTCCCTGGTAGTGAAAAGGTTAGCGTGCGTGCCTAGCAATCCGGGAAATGCGGGTTTGATTCCTACATCTGTCAGATTAAAAAAAATTGAAAATGCAGTACTGGATGCCTATTGCGTTGAGCAATTGTCTAACAAATAATTCTTGTCAAAAATAATCTGTCAAGACGTCTTCATATTGAGGAAATCCATATACTCCACTTTCGGAGTGGATATCTTCAAGCTGCATAAATTCATATGTTCCACTTTGGGTGTGAACATGGTATATAATATATGTATATATATCTATATTGGGATATAAAAATATTTTCAGATAGATATTTATTAATTAAATTATATGTGTAAAAAGACTGGTTGCCTATTGGGTTAAGTGATTATCTGACAACCAATTCTCGTGAAATAAATTCTATCAAAACATATCTTCGCACTGCGGAGATCCATGTACTCCACTCTCAGAGCGGATGTCTTCATTCAGAGTAAAAAAGTAAACAAAAAAATGTGTACAAAATATAATATAATAAGTACATGGGTATAAAAAAAGCTTTTGTTGTTATTTCAACATTTTGAATGACTTGTGTAAATAATTAATTATTTATCAGTTTTAAATTATTACATTTTTTGAAGAAAATGAAGGTACAGCTTAAAAGATATTGTTTTAAATTTAAAATTATATTTTCGAACTGTGACCAATATTGAACAATCATATAAGAACTGATAGTATATTAAACTGTGCTCCCTCCGTAACTAGGTAACTCAGTATGTACTTTAATATTAAGTTAGATTAATATAACCAAATTGTTATGGCTACTATGCTGTTACATATAAGAGCGGAAAAGCGATCGTCTCTCACAAGTTTCGGAGCACAGTTTTACTTTATTTTGGTAAACAAAAAATTTTAAGGTGATTAGTAAAATTTATTTTTAAAAAAGTACGAGCGTTCGACTAGTAGCCATTGACAAAGAGTAACAGAAAAAATAAGATAAAACAAATAATGTCGTTCATTTTAATAGTTGAAAAATACTTTCACATTTGACGGTATTTTTTATACTTCAATGTTCAATGTCACAACATAATGCAATAAAGACAAGTCATTAAGTTTTGTGGTGCAGGACATTTCTCTTATGGATACAGATATGCAAAAATAAATGAGAATCAGTTAAGTATACGTTGAAACGTTCAAGTAAGGATGCAAATGATAGATATACTTTTGTACACACACAAAGGTGATTACATACCTCTCTGAAAGATGAGATGTAGAATGAACGAAGTCTCCGTTTCTTATGCATTGTTTGCAATAGAATACTTTTCTAAAATTAAAACACAATAAACACTTTTGATGAGTCGCACTAAATCTATTTTCACTTCCTTCTATCGATGATAAATGAAAATCTTTAGGGGCTCCACAACTGTCATCGGAACAACTCGTCGCCATAACATTGAATTACAAGTAAAACTGTCATTCATTTTATTATGCGACGTATAGCAACACTCATATACGCAGTAAGTAAACAATGATGCAACTTCAGCGAACTAAACTATAAACGAAAAAAATAATAATCCCTAAATAAATATTTACTCTCGTAAAACTGATTTACGTAAACAGTAAAAGACTGCAAACGAGTATGTGTTTAATTTAAGTTTGATAAGATCAAAACGGTATTTTAGTCGATAAATAAATTTTAGTACTTCTATTTTCAGATTGCGGTGTCCTATATTTCTATGGTTGTTGTCTATAGTTTCTGTAATGACAACTTCCAATGTCACTTCAAATCAAGAAACTGTTTTGGTCGTGATGGGTTTTGTTATCAGTGCGAATAAGTACTTTGTTTATCTATGCAATTTTGTCAAAGGAATACGTCTCGTAAATTAAATTTTAGAATCACTGTCACACTGTAGTGGCTTGCAAAATTGAGACTCAGGCTAGTTTTTATTGTACACTTAACCTATTAATTTAACTAAGTAAATATGCCGGACATAAAAATAACACCTCTTGGGGCTGGGCAGGATGTCGGAAGAAGCTGTATCCTTCTGTCCATGGGTGGCAAGAATATAATGCTTGATTGCGGAATGCATATGGGCTATAACGATGAGAGACGCTTTCCAGACTTTTCGTACATCGTTCCCGAAGGTCCAATAACAGGGCAAATAGATTGTGTGATCGTTTCGCATTTTCATTTAGACCATTGCGGAGCACTGCCGTATATGTCTGAAATGGTCGGATATTCGGGACCTATCTACATGACGCACCCAACGAAAGCAATTGCACCGATTTTGCTAGAAGACATGAGAAAGGTGGCAGTTGAGCGTAAAGGAGAATCGAATATCTTCACTTCTCAGATGATCAAAGACTGCATGAAAAAAGTAACCGCTGTGACTTTGCATCAATCTGTTATGGTTGATAATGAATTGGAAATAAAAGCTTACTATGCTGGACACGTGTTAGGAGCCGCGATGTTCTGGATAAAAGTAGGGTCGCAGTCTGTTGTATACACTGGAGATTATAATATGACTCCAGATAGACATCTTGGGGCAGCATGGATTGATAAATGTCGGCCAGACCTGCTTATTTCAGAATCCACTTACGCTACTACTATCCGTGACTCGAAAAGATGCCGTGAAAGAGATTTTCTGAAAAAAGTACATGAATGTGTGGATAATGGAGGTAAGGTTTTGATTCCTGTGTTCGCTTTAGGCCGAGCTCAAGAGTTGTGTATATTACTAGAGACATATTGGGAGCGGATGAATCTTAAAGTCCCTGTTTATTTTGCTGTCGGACTTACTGAAAAAGCAAACAATTACTATAAAATGTTTATCACTTGGACGAATCAAAAAATACGCAAGACATTCGTTCAGAGAAACATGTTTGATTTTAAACATATAAAACCATTTGACAAGTCTCACATTGATAACCCTGGGGCGATGGTCGTTTTTGCTACTCCAGGAATGCTTCATGCTGGTCTCTCACTTTCCATCTTCAAAAAGTGGGCTCCGAACGAGAACAACATGGTTATCATGCCAGGTTTCTGCGTACAGGGAACGGTTGGTCATAAAATATTAAACGGCGCCAAAAAAGTTGAATTCGAAAATGGACAGGTGGTAGATGTGAAAATGGCTGTAGAATACATGTCTTTCTCAGCTCACGCAGATGCTAAAGGAATAATGCAATTGATACAATACTGTGAGCCAAAAAATGTGATGTTGGTTCACGGGGAAGCAGAGAAAATGGAGTTTTTGATGCACAAAATCAAAGAAGAATTCAACATCAACTGTTATAATCCTGCAAACGGTGAAACATGTATTATAAATACTCCTGTAAAAATACCTGTCGATATTTCATTACGTCTTTTAAAAGCCGAAGCCGTAAGATACAATGCTTATCCGCCAGATCCGAAACGCCGGCGCATAATCCACGGAATTCTCTGTGTCAAAGATAACAAACTTTCCGTGATGGACATTGATGAGGTATGTGAGGAAGCAGGAATAAATCGTCACACCATTCGTTTCACAAGTACAGTGAAGCTTGAAGCTGCTGGGCCCGCTTCTAGGACAGCTCAACGTCTTTTACAACTTTTATCAGAGCGATTGCCTAACTGGCCGATTCAACTAACTGATGGAAATATTTCTGTTGAGTCTGTTCTTATTAAAGTTGAAGGAGAAGATGAATTGAATAAGAGTGTTTATGTTTCGTGGACCAATCAAGATGAAGATTTGGGAAGTTATATTTTAGGATTTTTACAATCTATTTGTCAATAGGTTTAAATGAACAAGTTTTTTTAAAAAATTTAATATTAGTTAGATGTAATATAAAGTTTTTTAATCTACTTAAAATGTACAAAAAATTAGGTTTTTTCTGAGTTACCACACGAATATAATTACCAAATTATGTGTTTTTGAAAATTTTGTACATTAAAATTCCAATAAATTTCCTGACATAGTTATAAAACATTTAACATAAAGCAAACATGAAATTTAGACATATCTATGGCGAAGTCATCTATGATGTACTAACACTGATCATATACACGGAAGCAGAGTATCTCACTTTTACCTGCCCTGAATTAAAAACTCTCATGGCCTGGGGCTTATCGTCGTCAACGCGAAAATATCTCCTATGTGGTCGATTTCACGAAAATGAGTT
>JAGVSQ010007599.1:0-15172 GCA_022683975.1 Rhyacophila evoluta
GAATTTAAAATCAATTTCCATCAAGCACCATCAGTCGAAAATATTAATTACTTTACATAAAGCATCAATGTAATTACGGTATGATTTGTGTAGGACAAGAAATATTCGTGTCACGTTATCACGTACCCGTATTTTAGAGCAGTGTTTCTCAAGAATTTTGGTCTATAACCTCCTTTTGCACTTAAAATTTTAACAATCATGGAATTCTTTTGGCCAATTTAATCGGAGTCTTGGAACATGACTTCACTTTTATCAATTGTACCTTCTTCTCTAACGATAACGAATTCAAGTCTACGAATATTGTATTTATTTATAATTCTTGCGGTGATAACTCATACTATTTTTATACATTTGATATACTAAAAAATAATATTTATTTTTAAACGAGGAAAAATATGGAAATAATCATAGTTCAAAGTATGAAATAAAATATTATGAAAACTTCCGTATGAAATGAGAGAAATTGACTATATTGAAGTTTTTATATGGAAACCAAAAATGCATAAATACATTTTTTCAATATAGTTTATAAAATAGATAGTAAATATTAGCACGTACTTCGTAATTAAAGAATTATAATTTGCTTCACAATTGTCTTCAATTTAAAATAAACTATTAAGTCAATAAGTCATGTTAAAATCTAAATAAGAAAATCAGGAAGAAGTCTTCTGAGATACAAAGATAATTAATGTATGCATTATAAAATCCTATTGCAAAACGGTTTATATTAATTTATTTATAATGCCTCCATCTTTATATTACGTGAAAATCTGTGTTTTGGAAATAAATAAAAGATTTTTTATATATATAATGTGATCATTTTATTAATTCAATTTTTACGACATTGTGGTATTCGTACACGAATGAAATCTATAATATTATCATACAAATATCGATTATACTCATTATAATTATATTTTATAAATATGATAAATTCTCGTTAATAAATAATTTTCACTTTTCCTGCTATAAGAGATCACATCCCGACATAAATAAACAATTTTTAAATTCAACTATTTTTTATAATATAATATTTTTCGATCAAATAACAAAACAGTGTATTTGTAAATGAATTGGTAGTTGTGTTTAGAACAATATATGATCAAATTCACAGTTGCAAAATTATCTACCATTTTCTATAAAAAATATGTTCGATAAACATTTTATAATTCATAGTTTGATAAATATCATCAATCATTTTTTTATTTTATAATATACTTTTTGCTTAAATAAATATGAACAAATAAAATTGTACAAGATAAAATAAGAATATATCTCTATGTGTAAGTTTTATTTATTATTCAAGGGTTGGCACAATAATAGATGCAGTCACAAAAATTTATTGGCTATACAATAAAATAGTTACTCATCTTAAATGGAAGATATTACAGAAAATCGTCAAAATTATCACTATTATTTGTGTGTTTCTACTAAAGATTTTTTTTACATTACAGGGATGTTCCAAAATGAGTCCAAATTTTAAATTTGCCGGCATTCTTTCTCAGCAAAATTATCACTATTTTTTTAATAAAATTTCAAAATTATTATGCGTTGTTTTATTGTGTGCGTTACCATAAATCAATATCATTGTTTACTTACGACAGCAAACAAAAGAGTCTACTCTGGTTTTGTTTCAAAAATAATGGCAATTAATTTTAAATGTCAACACATTTTGGGACGCCCTATATTTGATAATAAATCAGTTATTCAAGTTCGCTTCAGACTTAATAAGTGTTTCTTTAAACCACTTTTTTTATTTATTTCCCAGCTTCATAGTCAAAGTTATTTTAATATTGTTTATCTGGTTTCATTCTCGAGTATGCAGAACAAATCTCTTGGTAACGATAAAATTATAAAACACAATTCATTTTACTGAAAATTCGGTATACTCAATATATAGGAAAAAAAATAATTACAAATATAATTCATTCAAATCCCGTTATAACGAAACTCGAGGCCCCAACCGTTTTGTTTCATTATACTGAAACGCTGTTATAAAGGAATATAAAATAGTTATCGGATTGTTTACGGTCTGCCAATATATGTTCGTTATACTGGATATTTCACTATTTCGGTATTCGTTTTATCGGGATTTGACTCGTCTAGCCTTGAGAAGCTTAGACGCCCAACAATGACAAAAAAACAAATCTCTGTTCATGGAATTAAATTTCTAATTCGTTGCAATGAAATTTTGAATGAACGTTCATTCACCACAACAGAAAATATTAATTCCTCTGAAAAAATCGTTATTTAATATTAAAAGATTTAACCCATGTAATATAATAAAAACTTAGATTTTACAAAAACTCAGCAATTGTATTATGATTGGTTCACAAATATTTTACGCTTATAAATGTACATAAAATAATTACATATCGATAAATTTCTTAATGCAATCTTCAAATGTATTTCTTCTGGATATTTAATAAATCCAATCATTCTTTCTCAACATGTTGAATATCAATTATTATTTAAGTATCCAAACTTTGGCATAAATAAATAATAATAAAGTGAACGTTTTCAAGAATCATATTGTTCAAATAACAGTAATTCTTATTTGAATCGTACTCAAATAACTGATCATTCAACAAAAAATAGAAATATATGTGTTATCGTAAAATTTAATTATACGTAAACAAAACGTTATAAAGATGTCCCAAAATGAGCTGAAATATTAAATATACCGGCATTTTTTCTCCGCAATTTTTACAATTTCTAAGCGTTGTTTAATTGTACACTTTATCATAATTTAACATTGTTTACTTATGACAGCAAACAGAAATGTCCACTCTAGTTTTGCCGCAAACATTAAGCTAAATTTAAAACATCAGCTCATTTTAAAACAATCTTTATTGTTAATCTAAACGAATTATAAATTATTTTTAATTTTCTTTCAATTTAAATTCATCTAAGTGCAATGTAATTATGTGGTCAATAGGATTTAATTATACAATTATAATGGACTATATATAGATGATAATTATACAAAAATGTATTTTTCAATTCGAAATATATAAATATTTAATATCAAAAATGGTGAATTAATAATCACGATAGATCAATCAAACAACAGTTTCAATATAAATAATATTAAATAATATGCTAATCAAAGCAATATTAAATCATAAACATCCATGTCAATTTAAATGACTAGCATGTTACAATGTTACAAATAGTGATATAAAAAATAACATTAATATTTTTAACAAAAATTTAGATAAACGACATCTGTAATAGCGAAATATAATGATTAATATTATAGATAATATTGTTTGACATGTCTTCGGCTTACATAAACTGATTCAGGTAAAATAATTACTGACAAATATCTTTTTTCTCATTACATAATAAGAACAATATAGTTAATATAAACTCGTACTTATGATCCCAAATGTTCATGAACAGTTCACCAAATATTTATCTTTACGCTTAAAATACCACAAAACATACGATTTTTATCGTATTATAAATGCACATCATCGATAATTTAGCATTTTTTTATTGTGACTTATTGCAGTTTCCTATTCAAAAAGGCTTACTTGAAATGCGCTAAGAGCACAAGAAGTAAAATCAATGAAATTTCACCGAATGCAAACGCGGCAATATTCATTCAAGAATGTAAAATTGTTATACCACAAAAATACCCTTATTTAGAATTTCTGAAGTTACCAAGTAAAGGTTTGAAGTATTTTTTGCTGACATTTTTTCACATTATCTAAAATTCATTATGTCTCGATCTCAAGCTGTAAAATTTTGAAAATTAATTTGTTTTAAATATGTATATATATTTTATCGTGTACGGATGAAAATATTTATAATAAATTCTTCATTATATTCATAAAATCGTTACATACATATCAATCAAATAATATTACATATTTTATGTTGGACAAGCCCCTCAAGCAAATATTAATTAAATGTCTTGTGTGTAATGATTTCAAAAGTCAATTTGGTACATAATGTGTTGTACTTTTATGTGTATGTTTTCATTCACACCTTGGCTTTACTTAAAACTGTACCAAATACATTTTTAGATTAATTAAAAAACGATCGTTTTTCCATACAAAAAAATGGGTCATTGTTTAATTGCAATTTAAACAAAATGTAATAATAAATATATATATCATAACCAACGAAAACAATTATTTCAACCTTCAAAAATATGTTTTAACATCAAATGAACATTTTTCGTATTCCTATAATTTATATTTTATTGCTTATTTTGCAAAATATTTTTTATTGATGTCTAAGTGTCAGCCGTAGAAAATGTATTTAATAAAATACACGTATTTTTTCTTAAGTACGAAGTATCCAGACGAAACACATGTCGTTTCATATAAAATAAAATGTATATTTTTTATACTCTGTTTAACTTCAAAAGTCTAGAAAGTTTTCGTGTATTATCACAAGTAAATTCTTATTATATTGAACATAGGATTTACATTAATGTATCATTATATATTGCTGACTTTGCATTCAGTGTCCCAATATTCAAGCTGCAATAAAATTACAATACTTTATTAAAATATTAAGTAAAATATTTCTTACTTTTTATTTATAGATAAACGATACAATTATTTTGGAAATAAGTGTGAAAAAATGATTATTACTATTAAGGATTACCCACTATTGGACCGATATCCAATACTAGACATTTTATGATATTTCTAACTTAATCATGGCTTAATTCGACACTCTATTCTATTTATTATATTAATGAATAATATATTTCTTACGGGACTAATCGGTAGATTAACATAATCGATAGGAAAATAGTTGAGTTGTTTTTTTTATTAAGATAATTTGTCTAGTTGATTTTATACAATTTCATTCATAAAAATGATAGAAAATAAATATAAAAAGCTTTTTTAATTGTCAATAAATAATGCTAATTATTTGAATGCATGAAAAAGCTTTAATGACATTTTAAGCCACCCCTCATATAAATATTTTTTATGATAATAAATATAATATTGTTTGGTCAGTGTTGCTTTTATAAAAAAAAAAAATACATATACATAGAATTTTGTAGAAGCAATATGTTGAAAGAATTTTTACATAAACGAACATATTTAATTTTAATCTGCAGATATATTCAAATAAAAATAAATAATCTCCATATGTTTAACCTTATTTTTGACTCTTTAATTATTTATTTAGATGACATTTCTGTTGATGTTCTCGAAATCCACAAACGTTTAATTCTTGCAAAGCAGTGATTATTAAAATTTGTGAATGTATAATAAACATTATGTTTTAAATGTTATGAGAGGTGTTTTGAAATATGTATGGTTTTACAAATACATTTAAACATTTTCCTTTGTATATTTGATAAGTTTGTTTGAAAGTTTCAACCTATGACAATTATATTATAATAAAAATCAAATGTATAAGTAGAGAGCTTCATATTTAATATGATTTTATGAAACAAATTAATCAAAATGACTTTAATAACTTTATGAATATAAATCGGTATCAAAATACAAGTGAGGATTCATGGAATACAAAAAAAAATATGAACGTTATCGACTATGTATTTATATCGCCAATTAAAGTTTTTAATGATTTTCAAAAAATAGATTCCTTTGATCCAATTATTTTTCTCGCACTTATTAATGGTATGGTTATCTGCAAAATTTAATATATTTATAATAGTAAGCAAAATCTAATTTATTTTACGAATGTAATACTGAAAGACATTACTTCTGATTAAATTTGCCTCGTGAAAATAATAGCTGAGTATTAAGGATCCACAAGTACAGAGATAAAGCGTATTTTTAATCGAACTTATTCTACTAATTCTACGTTGATTTATTGCGTTTTGAAAATTTACTGCCGGCAAAAATTCAGTAGCTTATCCTATAATAAAAATGAATGAGGTCACTAAGCGTAATGAATTCTCATAACGGAAATTGGCCATTATCAACTTGGAAGTTATGAAGACATTTCGGTTTTTTTTTTAATACAAGCGTCTCGCGTAAAATTATATTTTTTCGCTTCAAAAGCTTTCAATGATTTTAAAGGCACATTATAGTTCCGATGGCTAAATAATGTATGTTGTTCGGTTGCACCTGAGGGGCTGTTTCAACGCAAGGCAAATGTCATTAACCAAAAGAAATATAAAATTGTTGCAGTAATAATCGGTAAAGCAATTACAATAGATGGCAACACTTTCCTGGCGGCACTAATTTGAACTAATCATAGTATTATTTATTCATCATCTGTGAAGATATGTCACCCGCGGTTTAACCTCGCGCAATAGTTCCAATATCATTATTAAATCTCTACATTACACTTACTATAAATTCTACTTAAAAACTTTTATTAATCTGATATATATTATAATATATTATTTGACATCGAATCTATTTATGGGTATATAATACCCGTACTTTGAATGTCAACCACCTGAGACATTAAAATTGATAATAATGCTATTATTCGATCTGATGTGACAGTGAATTTAAGGTATTTTTTAATTACAACTACTGCAAGCGGTTGTCCATTTGACATCACCTCAATTTATCTATAATTATCATATTACTTTTAAACGAGGGATTGCCAATAATTATTTAAGCTAATCTACGGTGCAAACACGCGACGGTATGTTCATGATTTTCATTATCTATTCCAGTCAAAAATGATCTTTTTGTATTTAATTTACTTGATACGCTAGTCACATAAACCTTAAACTAAGCAAAAGGTCGTTGTTTTACCTAGACATTAGGAGTATGTAAGAAATATAACATAAGCGCGTCGAACCTTTCCTAGTGAGTCAATTAGCCTTCCCTTCTCCTACGTGATCATTTTGCTTCTCGAGTCCTTCAATGTATAATACAATGAGTTGAATTAGCCGTCAATTTAGAGATAACATTGATAAACAGTCTCATCGCAACTGGGCAGTTGGAACAATTTTGGCATTTTAAACATGTGTGTTTATAAATTAGGAATGAATCTTCCAACTCGTCCTCGAAGTGAATTAATCTCTGATGAAAACGAACTCATTGTAATGGTTCCAGCGATTTTCTTCTGAATCGACTCCCGGCTTCAGTTCGGCCGCGCTTCCGGCAGTTCCGCTTCCGCAACTTCCAACGAGTTTGAATCCTTGCTCGTGCAGATTATCGAACGCCTGCTCGATGAACGAATGCTTTAAGAAGAAACGAGAAGTGTACCGGTCTGTCAGCCCGTGGTCCGGATCTCGACTTTCGTTCAGCGTCTCCCCGAAAACGTCTCTGCACAGAGTAACTCTTCCGCAAACCAAAATACGCGATAACTTCCGGAACTTCACATCGGCCAGACCGTCTCTTCCGAAGGCAAAACTTCCCCTGTATCCCACAGTGATGCTGCCTTTCTCCTTATTCTTGCCTATTTCAGCTCCGTACTGATTGGACAAAGCCTCTACCATGGATCTCAATCGGAAGTATGACGCTTCGTTTCGTAACCTGTCAGCTTCGCGGAAACTCTCCGGCAGCACCAGAGACTCGTTTCTCAGATAATCCAAAACATATCGGAACAAAACACCATCACGATCGATGAAAAACTTTCCCTTTGCGTCTTTGGTGACTTGGGTCTTTCCCGTAAAGATCGATGCCAGAAGAGAGTCCGCATCTTTAGTGAGAGTGCTGAGCGACGTCGTGTAGAAGACGCCGCCGACGTTCAGCTCCACGACGGAGGGCATCCCTCCGGGGTTCTCCGCCATTCCGACGGTGATGCTGCCTGAGAAAGACGAGACGTTCGTTTAGCGGACGGCGATCGGGGTCGAGTGTCGGCGATCACGTTAACATCGCGACGTCAGATCGCGGAGGAAACACTTGCGAGAGTGGCTCATGACTAAAGCGGACGACCGAGTTTCCCGAGCGCGAACCTTTGACTGGGACGCGTCACAGGTCGGAGCGATGGACGAGAGTCGCCTCAGCCGCGCGACTCGGCCCGCAGTCGACACCGCGAGACAATTTCCAGAGCGGACCACTCGTTCGGCCGCGATCCGGGTGAGTTGTGCGGAATGTACGTGTTGATATGTGACGGGAAAGTTTATTGCGTGCATTATTCGAGATTGTCCCTCTCTGGTGAACGGGACGCAGCATCTCCTCTCGCAGTCACGCGGGGGGCGGGGGCCATCGACGTCGCGTAGCTCGGCTGGCTTGATCAATAAGCCGCGCCGGTGGAGCGGGCCTATAGCCGCGCATTGCGCACGCGTCGCCTGCTTCCCCGTCCGCTTCCTTCGCTCTTTCGGTCTCATCGGCCTCTCGGCACGCATTCTCTCAAAAAGAAAAACGTTTTCAATTGTTAAAAATGCATTTGGCCTCTGCCACTGCTTTAATCAAGATAATATGCTTTTTCAGAGACCGCGTACTTTCTGACTGAAAACCCTTTAATAAAAATGAAAATTACATTTACAAATTATTTTTGTTTTTAATTAATCCTGCGTAATTGATTTTTCAAAAATCTTTATTTATAAATTCTTTTTAAGTCGACTTTACAAAATGTAATCTAAATATATCTCTTTTATTTTATAATTAAAAGTTTTAATTGAATTCTCCTACGATTTTACTAAAATATAATTTACTATGAATGTATGTTTATCGATATATCAATTAGTTGATGACTTAAACCACTTTGATTTCAATACTATTTTACAATGTATCAAAGTCAAATAATGGCATTGTATACAATGACGTCTGTAAAAATAATGGATTTCACGAGACGCAGTTTAAATTAAAAATAATATTACTATCTAAAAGCATCACTTAAATATGAAAAAACAGCTAGATGAATGTAGTAGCCATTCATTTTTTTTTTAAATGAGATATTATTCTAAATTTAAAAAACAATTTTCTATTATTAAACACTAAACATTTTTCGTGTTTGTTTTTTTCCGTGACCGTAGTGAAATATTAATGGAATTTATTTCGTAAGCATTCTGAATGCCTACTTGTTGCTTCAAAATTATATTGAAACGATTTTACAACTACCATATTAAAAGTATTTCACTACAGTACTATACACAGGTAAAACGTGTTAAGATAAATATTTTAAAACTAGCTTTTAACTATCCAAAAGAAAAAAATGTGCTGCGTTGATGCTGCCTCAAGCTAAAGGTATAAAAATATTACTTAGTATTTTTTCAGTCGATTGAAACTGGCAAAAAATATAATTCTGTGGTATCAAAAGTAAACACTATTGTAATTTCAATGCACAAATAAGGCGAATTAAATTCATAAACATATATCGATGACGCGATATTAATACCTTGTATCTTATGCATATAACGGAAATGACTGTGGGGCAGTGGCGTAGCTACCGAGGCGCAGTTGGAGCGGTTGCTCCAGGCGCAAGAATCATGGGGAGTACAAGTAAAAAAGTTGTAAAAAGGTTAAGCTATAACAATATGGAAGGAAGTAATTTTTTTTAGTCAGCTCGTGAATCAAAAAATAAAAACAAAATACCATAATGTGAGAACACAACTTAATTTATTTATAGAGACCTTTATTACCGACAAATGGCGTGACAGGATAACAACGATATCGCTTTTTGGTTAAAGTGGCAGTATTACACGAGTTATTCATTATTTTTTAGTTACTTCTTCGGATTTGTTAGACTTTTTGTACTTTCCACAACGAAATTCTTTATAATTTAATTTTCAAACGATAAAAGTTATAATTATTGAGCTTTGGCCTTATTGCATTTAAGAAGCAATATATTTTTACCATGGCCAACTTAGGGGGGACTATATAGTCAAGACTGAAGACTCATTTTGTTCAGTTTTTTTACCAATAATCTCATTTGACATCCAGTCCTGCATCTTTGTTTTTTTAATCCTTAGATAATGTGGGATTATACGCTGCAACCTCCGTTACCTAAGGACGTACAGTTACCTTCCAGCCATCGGAGACCACTATTATATTATAGTAACCTCATTTAAAAAAGAGACAAAAAAGTGTCATCTTAGTATTCACTTGAGACCGCACTTATACTGAAACACTCTTTAAAAATATTGATGCAAATCACTCAATGTAATAAGTTGACATTTATAAAATAAAAAAATAACTTTGTAATAATGAATGTATTGTTAATAGACCCAAATATTCTGAACAAGTCTAATTTGGAGAAAATGTTGAAACAAGGCAAAACTAGCCACGGATACAATAAAACTACGTCCCCCAGCGTCAAGAAACAGCGAGGCGCAAAAAGTATTAGCAACGGAAACGTATTTCAGCTCCACGTTTTAATTTTCCGACAAACTGAGCTCCAAGATTCGTCGCGATCGTTACAGAAACAACCATATTACTCATTTTTACACCATAATTTTACATATTTTATAGCGTTCACATGAAACCCACTGGAATGTTTGATTTGCGTGAAATTATTTCTTCGCGGTAACTAAATCCTAATGAAAACACACACTTTTTTCTAAAAAAACGATTTAGAGCTACTGATAAATAATAAATATTTATTTCTGTTATGACGAATTGCGATATTATTTTAAAAAATGATGCCATATTATTACATTACTCCACTAAAAGCGCAGCATTCAATTATGAACATTTTTTTACAAAAACGTCTTACATTGGAATAATTTTATTACTGAAACGAAAAATGTCTAATTAGTTTTTAATGCAATCATTAATGTTACGGTTATATTCCCGTGTCAATCGACTGCACAAAAAATAATTAGGAAAGCCACGAAATTATTGTCATTGAATCTCTTTTCGTTTTTTATTATATCATACAAAGCTTAAAAATTTAAAGTTTCTAGCCAATCTTTAGACCAATGGATGTATTGTTCGTCGAGTATTTAAATAAGTTATTAATTTGAAGAAACTCTTTTTAATGTGTTTATTATTCTAACATCACTGAAAATCACTTTTCCATCTCAAAAATGTTTCAAATATCAATAAAAAGGTCAGCTTCATATAGTGGATTTTTTTATATATCCCACGTTCGCTCCCAAAGTGGACAGTATGGATCTACACAGTGTGAAGACGTCTTGACGGGCTATTTTTCACGAGAATTGTTTGGAGTGCATCCAGTCCTCCATTTTCGGATTCTTTAAAATCTGATAGGTGGGGAATGGGATTGCTAGGCGCACACGCTATTAACTACGCTACCAATTAAGCTAGTATAAAATATATTATCGTAAACACCTATTCGACATCCAAACTGGTACTTTCAACTTAACTTCATGTTTATATATAATTTTACGGGTCGTAAGCAACCGATTCCATCACATCATTTTTTTTATACTACAGGTGTATTAGTGTATACTTATAGCTACCAAATGGGCTGAAAGATTGACTGATAACCATAAACTATTTATTCAAATTCCAAGCTATTCATTAGTATAAAATCAAATCACTAAATATAATAAGAGCCTATTGTATTTTTGATGAGCATTATAAATTTTAATTTAGAATTCATAACGAGCTTAGATTTGAGCTTTTTATATATTGATATGGCTTTATATGTGTGAATTCTACGTATTATTAAACAACACTTTTTAACTTTTAACTAAAAATGTCTCGCCATAAACTGACTAGGTTCTGCTTAAAAGTAATGTCATTACATATAACATATCATATCCTATAATTTAAATTCATATTATAATTCAAAATTATAGAATTAACTTACATCGATGGCAATAATGTTATCAGGAGGACAAAAAACCTTATAGAAAATAAGTATTGGGAAATTGAAATATTGGAAGATTAATACTAAAAATAAAATCTGCTAAAATCAAGATTAGGGATGTTTGAACGCAATAAAACAAAAGAATAACTCCTTCTGAATTTAAATTAAGCCCCCTACTCTGAGATACATATATTTATTTTTCAGGGGTCCTTTTTTAATTGCAAAATAGGATCGCGGATCAAAATGTTTGAGAAACAGTATTCTACGTATCTTATATAATCTTAATTGATTAAAAGATCGATTAAATCATGTTTTTTTTTCTTATCTAAGTCAAAATAAAATCTATCGTAAGTCAAAACTAAAGTCCAATCTTAATCAAAGATTTATTTTAAGTCAGTCGACGCGTTGTTTTTTATGACAGAAGTTCGTCATACGAATTTTGTTTTTGATAATATATTCTGGGTCTTATCAGTAAAATTGTTCATTTTTAAACTCGTTCAAAGCCTTTGTTGAACATTTTCTAGCTCAAAAAATATATCGTCGTTGTTGAGGAAATAGTCATTAAGCCGCAAAAACACTTTGCGGAAATAATCGCATTACTATGTGTATTGAAATCGGGGAATTTAATGGCTTGCATAATTTTCCCTTGTTATTAGTCATATATTGCAGCACATCGTCATATTCCAAATATTAGTTAATTTAAGTAAAAAAGTCGATTTTGAAAAAAAATGTTAATTATTGATTATTTTCTTAACACTTTATTAATATTTTTATTACTAAAACAATTTTATTTACCATTTTTAATCAATTATATTAGTTGAATGTATTTTCTCGTATGAAATTGTAATCGATTAATAACCATTAGTATATATAGCACCTATAGTTTCTTATACTTTAGAATTATTTTAGGATTTCTTTTATGATTATAACAATGATTTAATAAATGTATACAATTTTTTATATTGTCTGTACGTACATATATTATTTTATAAAATTTAATTTTAATCCATAATCCCCCTTAAAAATACAACTACGCTTACTTTTTTTGTGATAACAATACAGTGGTACCTCGACTTACGACTTTTCCAACTAAAGAGTTTTTTGAGGTACGAATTGTTTCTTGGCCGAGTTTTGCTTTAAACTACGAGCTAAAATTTACTTTACTAAATTGAAATTAGAGTTACAAGCCAGTTTCAGATATACATCTACAAGCTTTTTTATCGCTAGACACGGGTTCACTTGCTTTTGCATAATATGTATACCGTCAAGTTACGAACGAGTTGAACCGCGGGTTCTTGTCAACGTTGTATAAAAAAATTGTAGGAATACGTCATATTTGTATTTCTACTTTTATCGTATACAACTGTATGTTACCATGTACATACTGACAAATTGATAAAATACCACATATCAAATAATATAGATATATTGAACGGAAACACCAATTTTGGTAAGCGTCTTGTTTGACCTTATTTGTTAAATGCTACCAGGATTATCATAGCATATATTAAAATAGTGCTTCCCAAACTTAATCATTCTATAGTCTTCGAAAATTTTATTTAAATTCTTATAAATATAAAAAAATGGTAGAGCAAGAAAAAACTGAATATTCCAGACAATATTCAATTACATTCAGCAAGTATTTTTTTTTAAATTATGGTTTTCAACTCACAATTTGAGAAACTTTGTATCAAACGACGCTTATCGGTAAAATGTAAATTATGGATAATTTTTGTGATTTTGCTTGGGGCGTATAGTTTTTTCAGTAGTGTCATTATATATTTTAATCGATATATTTATTGCTTTACTCGTTAATTTAAGAGTATGATACGTCGTTTTTTTGTTTTGATCATTTATTAAGATTACTATAACTAACATATTTTTTGCAGGTCTAGAACGGATTACCGGCATTTAAATATAGAAAATTGACTCGATATACGAGTAATTTGAGTTACGATCTCCTTCGTAGAATGAATTAAATTCGCAAGTCAAAGTAATGTTGTATTTGAATTTTAGTAATATTCAACACTCAAAGTTACGTTTAGACTTTAAAGCCGTAAATGAACAAGCTTGTGACTTCAACGTTGAGCGTTAGTCTAATAATAAATATGTTTAACGTTCAATAGTACATTAAAATATTGTAGTTTGTACAATACTACTGAGTGATAATAATAAAAACATAAGCTGTGTATGCCTCATCAAATTCGGGAAATTAAAATTTTACCTTTACTTTTGAGCTAGCAACATTTTTATGTTTTCTAAATTCTGACAGGCGCAATCGCTATGTTAGCTTCGAGCCTCCGCATTCCGAGCCTGAAGTTGTTCGCCGTTACCTGTGCTGCCCTACAATTATCTACTACAAGGTAATTTAATATTTTCCCAAAATTTATAACACGATAAGATTAAGATCTTACTTCTTTGTAAATTTCAAATCTTGTTACGTGTCGGCCGGTACATTTACATATTGAACTTTGCTCCCAAAATAACTGCCGGTCATCGATGATTGTTTTTATTGTAAACTGTTTACATTATTCGTTAACCAGAGAGAATAGTACACGTTGTATCGTGAAAGAATAATCATGTTCGCATTATCTATTTGCTCTGTTATCTCTTTTGGAATTATATTAATCCATAATGGGTATGTAAAATTTCATTTTTCTACTGTCAATATAATATCGACGTTTAATAAAATACGCCAACCTACGGGAATACCAGTAATTGTATCTTCATAACAATTATTGTGATCGTGTATTAACATTTTTAGAGCTATGGCGTCTGAATCGGTAGAAAATCCGGATTATAAAACTGCAACATCGATTTACGACTTCACAGCACTCGACATCAAAGGAAATGCGGTGAAACTTGATACATATAAGGGCCATGTCGCGATTATTGTCAATGTTGCATCACAATGCGGATTGACTGCCAATAATTACAAACAACTCGTAGAACTTTACTCAGAATACGGAGAATCCAAAGGTGAGTCCAGTCAATGTATTATAATTGAGTAACAGATAAATTTTTATAAAAAAATATCGATTTATTAATTTGTCTTCAATAGATTCATATGTTGATTTAGATGTTTAGAAGTGTTCTTTTTTGTGCAATAATTATTACCGAAAATGTCTTTCATTTCAACTAAAGCAAAACAAAATCAAAATGTCTTGATAGTAAAGGTAATGAAATCAAATGTACAATCATTTTCAAATTTTAGTATTTCGATAATAATCCAATACAATTTTGTGAACTACGTGATAATAGCAATTACTTCATCAATGTGTTATTTTAGGTCTCAAAATCCTTGCATTCCCTTGCAATCAGTTCAATGGCCAAGAGCCAGGTAATCCAGAAGAAATAGTGTGCTTCGCTGCAGAGAGAAATGTTAAATTTGATATGTTTGATAAGGTCGATGTCAATGGTAAAAATGCACATCCTCTATGGAACTATTTGAAGGTAATATTATTAAACTGTCTATGAATATAATGAAAATATTTTTAATATTTTCGACTGATGGTGCTTGATGGAAATTGATTTTAAATTCTGA